>RJWH01006529.1:0-43302 GCA_004363575.1 Solenodon paradoxus
CTCCACCCAGACTCTTTGATGGATTCTGCTCTGTTAATGATCTCGAAACCAAGGCCACCGGTTCTTGTTGCCTGGTTATTTCTCTGACCTTCTGCCACTGTGTTTGACATCTGAGTCTCTGGATCTTATTTTGCTTCCCCAAGTCTAGAATTGCTTCCTACAGCTTTATTAGCAGGTCTCCTTGGATTTGACCAGGACCTAAACCATTTACTACTTGAGACATGTTTAGGCCTCTTTCTGAATATCCTTGATTTATTTTCTCCAGGGCCTTGGTTTGTTCTTTAAGAAAAAAAAAGTCTGAAAGATTTCTATAAACAGTGTGAAATAAATACATAAAGAAATAAATCCAGAAGCTCCAAAAATATCATTGAAGAAGTAGAAATATGTAATCTTCACTGACCAAGTTCTGTCACCAGGACCAAAATATCTCGCCACTATTCTTGACTCTCCATCTGCTTTGTTGTCACCTTTTCTTGAAGATAGTGTTGCAATAACTTACCAACTCGTCTTCCCACATCCAGTTTGATTTTTTTCTGATCCAAAGATTATTAATTCAAACGCTGAAGGAGAAGAAACAAGAAACACAATGAGTGACCAGGGATGAGTGTATTCCCGTAGACAAATACAACGCAAGTGGAGGTTTAGAGCAAAGGAGAAAGAACTTGATGCCATTTATAAGGGCTACAGTTTATAGCTTCCTTCCAGGAATGCAGGCCAGTTTTGTTGTTTTTAAAAATATCTGTTTAAAAAAAAGACTAAAAATTCAGACTTTTATTATGTAAAAAAACATCTGAATAGTAACTGCTCCTCTTTCTCTTTTCGATGTAATAAACTCCCCGCATATGCCTGAGCTATTTGAGTTGACTTTTTGTCATGAGCAAAGCAAGAGTCCTGACTAATACGGTTCTTAGGGAGCTGCTGATATGATTGTTGCCCAAACTCCAGGGTGAATTCTCTAGATCAGGAGCTGCAGGAAGTCACCTCTTTACCCCAGGTGCTGTGCAAGAGTTGGCACCAAACTGGGATTTGAATATTCACAAGTGGGTGTATAGATGGCTAAAATAGATAGTCTTTTATGACCTAAGAGCAGAAAATGAAAATTTCAAAATAATAGGCAGCAGAGGATTTAGTTGTTGAAGCTGTAGGAAAAGCTCATTGAAACTGATAGCTTCATTTATTATTCAATCTCTAAGTTCTTTTGAGAAGGGAGTGCTTGCACCTGACTTTTCAAAGTCTGCTATTCGTGCTGACCCCTCATGACAATGAGCAGTCAGCTAACATGAAATGTCAGTGTGTTCAAGCAGAAGGAACACAAACTCTTATTTCCTTAGGGTACAAATTTACTCAGAGTAAACAGGCAGGTAATGACTGAATCTTCCCAGATACAAGGACAAATCAAAGACACTTTAAGAAACAAAGCAAAATATTAAAAAGCTTTAAGTTTGCTATTTTGAATGATGCCTTGGGTAATAAGATGCAATTATCCACCATGCCATTATCAGAGGCCACTTTTTTTTATGCTCAGCTAATTTATGGTAAATAAGCCAAGAGTATTAAATTCTAAAAAATAAAGTCATTTCAGCAAATGGTAGAAGAAAAATGGAAGTCACAAGCAAAAGAATTCCAAATCTCTCCCTGACACCATAATAAAAATTATTTAAAAATGTATTGGACACTGGATGTAAGACTAGAATCCATAAACTCCATAGAAAATGTAGGCAGAATGTAGCAATGTGTATAAATTAGAGATGTCTTTAGGGATTCAACTTAGGCAACAGGAAAACTAATACAATAAGGAAATATGACAACATCGAATTAAAAACTATGCCTAGCAAAAGAAACTGCCAAAGAAATAAAGATAGCCAAGTGGATGGGAGAAGATATTTTGCACAGCATACATCTGACAAGAGGTTAATATCCAAAGTATAAAAAGAATTTATACATGCAAAAACAATGATAGTATAATGTGTAGGAGATCTGAATAGATATTTCAAAAAAAAAAAATTAGAGAGATGGCCAACAGGCATATGAAAAGCTGGTGTGACTCAGGTGGCAGTATGGGTGTGGCCCACATGAAGCCCAGGGATGAGGTGAAAGGGGAACCACGATCCAGACTGAATGACAATAGTTCTTCCTCCTCGCCATGCCTTTTTCCTTCCTACCTTGCCTTTTAAAAAAAGAAAAAGAATGCTGGTCATCACTAATTGTTAGAGAAATACGGATCACACCCTCATAAAGATATTACCTCACATTTTACAGTAGTCTATACCAAAATACTCGGTAAGTTTTGGTGAGAGTGTGAAGAATAGGAAAACCTGTACATTGTTGGTGGGAAAGAAAATTGTTACAGGAACTGTCTAAAACAGTATGGAGGCTCCTTATAAGGTAAAATATGCAACTACTGTATAAACTAAGATTTTAGACTCTGGTGTATATATGCTCATCATTGTACCTTTGGGAGCTCTTGGTCACTGGCCACTTTTTAAAAATATTTTCTATTGCAGTAATTATTCTACATATTAAAATAATTCCCTATGTATAAGTTTACCATTTCTTAGATATATTTTAACACGCCCTGCCTTCCATCAAATCACCATGTGTTCTTCATCATTGTCCAGTGGGCTCCAAGAGACCACTTTTATGCTCAGGTTGTCTTCCATTTTGTTAACATTCACTCACTCATAACTCACAAGGAAATGCTTCCTCTATCAGATGACCCTGTACAGGACTGACCTTGGACAGTTACTGCCAGACATGCAGAAAGCCTTCCCAGACCATGTGCAACAAATAACTGTCTGTTCCATTTTCTTCCCCAAGCCCCAGTTTCCCAAACCTGACACACAAGGACAAATTGTCGATCACCTTTGGAAAGGTGCTGGCATACCGCCTGTTCCAGTGGGAGGGCAGTTATCAATTATCCGGTCGAAACTTCTAACTTTAAAATGATGAAAGCAAGGTCTAGTGAGGGTCGCTTCCACCAAAGGTCCAGAGCTACTTAGTGACAGCCTGACTAAACATGGTAGTTCTTGGTATATTCACAAAGCTGAAATTCTAATTGCAGTTTCACTGACCTTGAAGTGTAAAAATGCCATTCCTCTAAAGGGCATTGGCTGCATTAGTCAAATTAGAGCAGTTAATTTGCAAGTGAGCAACTTGGGTTTTCAGATCTCAGTATCAGGGGAAATTTCTGACCCTTATAACCAACAGGCCTAAAGCAGTCAAGTCATGAATAGTCTGTTTTCTGTATTCAATTCACACTTCAGAACATTGTATTGGGGGGTCAGCCATCCTCTGCTCTGTCTGAAACTCAGCACAGGCAGCAAAGGCAATTCCTGCCTCAGCCTGCTGAGCCGTGGGGGTAAGAAACAGAAGATTGCATCCCAAGCTGAGATTATTGTTCAGCGTGCTGAGTAATAAGCAAAGCTCCAGGAGAACTTATGAAAGCTTTTGTTTACATGAAACCTAGAATCATTAGGCAGTGGAAAAGACAGGGCTTGCAAGGCACTCTTTGCCACTGCGTTCAGTATGGGCCAGCTCCCGCTACAGACTTGGGGCATTTCTTTCCAAAGATGTTCTGAACACTTTTAATGTAAAATGGCAGCCGGGGAAATGCTATTGTCTGCTAAAATCTCCAGTTACTATTGTACATAAGATTTATGCTCATCTATCCTGGCTGTAGTTGAAGTTTTATCCTTATCTGCACAGTCATAATGCTTTGGGGATTGTCTGGTCAGTCTTTACAGTTGACAGGTACCTAATCATCCCAATCTAGCGAGTGTGTTAATTACAAAGACATCTACAAAGATATATTTCTTCCTTATGTTGGCCATTTAGCGCCAAGACAAAATTTTGCTATTCGCCACCTCACCAGAGCCAGGCCAGCCCTGCACAACTTTATATAAAAACAAGGATGTTTGTCTCCAGGTCACATTTCTATAGGTCTTATCTTCCAAGCCACCCTTACTCTGACTCCTGTGCTGACATGTTTTCTCCATTCTCAGGACCCAGAGACCCGACAGCATCCCCACGATCCCAGAGTCACCCAGTTCTTCCCCAACTACCATACAAACAAGTCTTCCTGAACTTTCAGTGAGCAAATTATGAATTATTATTGTTTAAATAATGTGATTAGCAAAATTGGTATCTCCCAGACTTTTGGTATTTTTCAGCCATCCCCACTAGGTTTGCTTCCCTCCATAAACTGCTTGCACTATTGTTTACCTGAAATTTTTATTTAAGTTGACTTATGTTTTTAAATAGAAATAATTGATTTTAATCAATATCTATTAATTTCAGGTTTGATGTGCTATTGTTTATTAATTTTGTAATTATTTAATTCATTTATATAACAATATAATTTTCAGGATAATAAATTCACACCTCAGTTTATATTCCTGATGGGTTACTTATTTTAATGTCTATTAGGAAATTAGATGTGGAAAGCATACATTATTTTTAAATTCGATTGTTTTTAATTTATAATGATTATACTACTTGTAAATGTTTTTGTTGTCTGTCTTTTATGAACTCATCCTTTCCAAGGCTTTGATAGGTCCTGGCTTTGTCTTCTTCCAGAACATGGCTATCAGCCCTGGAACTTCTGGATTCATGTTAAAGAAGAATGATTTGTACAGGGATCATCAGTATTTTCCTGAGATTCCACCAGATACCAAAGTGCTAGGCCATGTGCTACTCTCAGCCCTCTCCTTTCTGTGGAAGGGTTACACTGCACTCCTCAACCGATATTAAGGTTGGCCCCATGACTGGTGAGAGGAAGAGAGATACCATTTGTGAGCAGAAACTGAAGAACCATCTTACAAATTTGCAATCAAGTTCAACAGTATTATTTTAGAGGCTTGTAAAGGGAATTAAAAACCTAAAAGTAATAAATCAGAACAATAATGCCATTTTCAAAATGCAACCAAAAATCATCTGTTGAAGCAATTTTAGGACACACCCTGGTGGAGCAGCAGTTAGGTGAATTGCCTGCAAAGGAGCAGGCCAGGTACTGGTACCCCTGGGTTGAAGTCCTGGATTGGGGGTGGGTTCACAATCGTTGTTCACAATCAATTAAATAAAAATACCAATATAAAGATACTGCTTCTTCCATTCTCTTCCTGCCTACCTGCCTACTTGCCTTCATTCCTTCCTGTACCTTTTCTTTAAAAAAAAAAAAAAAAAAAGGCAATATTAGGTATACCTGTTTTCTGAAATATTGGAATACAGATTTTGCTTGTTATGCTGAGGTCCTCTTATCAATGTTTATTTATTCCATTTAAGGTATGCAGCTCTGTGAAAGGAAGAAAAAGAATAGTATTTTTTAAAATAACAGAAGATACATTAATTTCTTATTTTCTTCTATTGAAGCTTCTTATATCTGAAAGAGAATGGATTGGAAATGAGTGCTTTTATGTGGAATATTGAAATGGGTGGTAAGTTTCATGGACAGAACAGACACTTCAAATTTCCTTTTTCAGTTCGAAGATCTTATTTTTAGCAAACTTCTGAAATGGCTCGCTTCATCCTTTGAATGGTGTTGCAGCATTCGCACTATTATGCTTGTCATTTTGTAAGACAACCCTCCCTAGATAGTGTTTATATCTGGCAGCCTGGTGACTGGAATCAGCATTTAATTAATTGTACATATCAAACCATTGCAATCACACATCGATTCTGTTAACCTGGAATGTTGCAGGGATGCTTACTATTTTAGAATCCTAGAATAAAATAAATGTGCAGATGTATCATTTTATTATATCATTTCAAAGATACGTTTTTAAGCACTTTCAAAATTTACCAGAAGTACAATTTTGTGAAATTAGGTCCATTTTGCTCTTGTAATACCGCCTGAGATAAAAGGAGACAAGAAGAAAGGAATTTGGAGCTCATGAATATAAGCTGAACGCTGTGTGCAACCTGAATATAATTCCTTATCACACATATCCCTCGCCTGTACCTCCATATCTCAAAAGTTATCCACGGGGATGATAAAACCTTTCTGGAGAGACATTTTAATTTTGTCAAAACACCAACTGTTCTGTGGCTATGACGACGGCTTTCTTACCTCAAGCAATTTCTCTGCACAACCACACGAGCCTTTACCAAAGCTTTCAGCAGATTTTCAATTGAATTACTCTAATTCCCTAGTGTTTCTCCCTTCAGAATGTAATTGTGCTGAATTATTTGATTGTTTTGTGAGTTAGCAAGTGGCTTCAGTTCCAGGCTAGAAATTGAACAGAGAGAAATGTGAGCAGCCATTACCTTTTGCTGAGGGTAGACCCAGGTAAGTTCAGAAAAAAATTCCAGTAGATATTGTGGCTCAGAATTCCATATCCCAAAGAAAAGTCTATAACTTTGAATCAAGAGGCAGACAATAGGCATAGAGGAGGTTGAACTATATTCATCTTCCCTTTCTCATTTGGAGTTCTAGTCCATTGAAAATGCTTTGGCAGGTAACATCGATTTTGACCTTAGGTAATCCAGTCCATTCTCCTGATGGGATTTCTAAACAAATGCAATCATGTCAAGCTCTACTTTAAAATTATTCACTGATTCTCCACTATCTTCAAGATAAACTCCAAATTACTTAGCACAGTTTAAGCATTTTACCATTTGACATCTGCCTATATCACTGATGTCAACTCTTACCTCTCTACTCCAGCTGAAGAAAACAACTTTGGGTTCTTAAAATTAACCAGGTATGCTATGTGAACATTAATATACAGAAAACCTATTTAAATTAGGTCGGAGACAAAAGAATGCCCAAGCCTGCATAATTAAGCAAACTAGAGGACCCAGCATTCCTCACATCTCCATCAGAAATGATGCTGTTTCCCCTTCTGTGGAACTGATGAAGAGATTAATTATATAGATGACTGTGAACCCTTGTTTCAGGGACGGGCATATGATTGTCACCATGAGCATGTACCTTCCGATCTGTGCTCTCTTCTGTTGTTTATGTTCTAATAAATCCATTCTGTTGTGGAATAACTGATTACTATTGCTTGAGGTCAGCCACCTGGATTTGCTTTCTCCAATTCCGTGTCTCCTGCCTGGAAAACCCTTGTTCATCCTCCATATGTTAATTTTTTCTGACTTCTCAAACTGAGGTTTGGAGTTTCTCCTCTCTATAAACCATATCTATGTGTATTCATTTAGGTTATGGATTACTTTGTCTTGTCATTAAACCTGTTCACTTTTCCATATCCTTGAATCATACTTCCCTGTGTCACCTAGCTCCCAGCACAACACCAGCACTTAATTGACAGAAGAATGACTCTGAAACATAAACATGGCCACCATGGAACCTACAGTTGTAGAAACAATGCTGTTATCCATTTTCCATTCAAAGTGGTCCAATTTTTCCATCAGAATGTTGAAATTAAATGTTTTACAAAATAACTTTCCAAAGATTACCAAAACTGAGATTTTCACCTGAAGGCTTGAACCTTCCTTTTTCCCTTCACTTATCCAAAACCTTTCTTTCAAGGATTCATAAAGCACCCCTCCTCCACTCTGTGGACTCATCTCTCACTACTCGACACTGTATTGCTTATTCTGTCTTTCCTT
The DNA here is from genome assembly GCA_004363575.1 of Solenodon paradoxus. NCBI lineage: Eukaryota > Metazoa > Chordata > Mammalia > Eulipotyphla > Solenodontidae > Solenodon > Solenodon paradoxus. Next base: position 7,570 of record RJWH01006529.1, read on the forward strand.
TCCATCTACACAGGTCTTCCTTCTGCCTCTTTTAACATAGCTTTTTATAGTAGCACATTGTTCTCATCGTTTCATGTTTAGCCTGTCGCCCACTTAAACTGATTTTTTTAAGCACTGTGATAAATTCTTATGCTGCTTGATAAATGTATCATAGAATCTAGAATAATGGCCCCTAAAGTGGCTAGGCCTTTATCTCTTATTATATGACACTTTCCATTGAAACTTATGCCTTACTATCTTTGTATCGTATCTATTTCCTCATACTATAATACAGATGTTTGATCCTCTGTGGCCTGATCCTTGTCTTATAGTTCTTTGGTCCTTAATATTGGTAATGTATGTGTTATACATGCAAAATAAAGGTCTGCTATAGATGACGATGATGATGGCTTGCCTTCAAAAAGCAGTTGTTGATTTTCCATGGCAAGTACGTTTCCAATCTGAGAAGGTAAAATTCATCTTGTGCTCAATCTGCTGATGAGTGGGGCCCCCGAAGTCTCAAATTTTCATGGTCTCAGGCTACGAAAGCCACAGGGCCAGAGGCCGGAAGGGAAAAAAGTGTTTTTTTCACGTTCTATCTACCTTTTGCTTTTGAATATGAGTATCACCCAAGCACCACCAGGATAGTATGCTCTTTGATTAATTGCTCCTTTTAGCAGAAGCAACTTTTCAATCATGGGACTTTTTTTAAAGCTATATTGGATTTTTCCGTAATGGAGAGCAGACATCTTTGCTTCACTCAAGTCTCTGCGTAACAGAAAGCAAGTAGTATTTAATTATCCCAGCTGCTGATTCTTGTAATTATTTTGAGATTTACAGCTGTAACAAAGGCATAAAGAAATGAAATCCTGAACCCTACTGCAGTCCCAAGATATCGTGATTAAGTTTATGATTAATAATATTCACACACCAATAGCCTAAGATAATAAATGCCACCATTGCCCTATTGTTTTGTATCTTGGGATCTAAAATTACTTGTCCTACATTTGGTAATAAAGATTCACAATCTTCCTCTTCCCATAGTGAAGCTCTCACCTTCTCCAGAGAGATAAGCCCTTTTATGAAGGAGACGAGTAAGTACAGGCTGTGCTTACCCCATAGAACATGACAGCAATGACAACTCTATCCTTCAATCAAACAAACTAGAATCTGTCCTGAACTCTTTTGTTAATATATCAGTATGTTATAATGCAATATCTGTTTTGAAAATGCTGTTAGCATTTATCTACATAACTTATCATTATTTTACTTCTTTGATAATTCCCCTGCAATCTACAAAGACCTCAGAATCTAGAAGCCATGATCTGCCTACGTGGAGAACAAAGTGTAATATGATTCCTTCCTACCTCCACCCTCATTTCCGAACAATTAATTATCTAATACCTACAAGAACTGCAGCAAATTATTCAGTCCAAGGCACTGCATAGTTCTAAAAAAGGACCATTGACATTTTACCCCTGGTGTACAACATAGGTTACTATAATATGTGAAGATATAGTTATGCAACTTGGCAGACTTGAACATCTTTCTTCCAGGGACATAAGCCTCAAGCTGCTCACTCTAGGATTTGGAACGAGACTCTGAAAATGTGTGCAGAATAAGGACTCTGACTTGTCTCTTTCCTCAAGTTAACAATTGCACTTTCCCATGTGTTCTAGCTAAGTTCATCAGACTAATGCAACAATAATAGATAATAGAAATATAGAACTAACCTCAGAAAATGAATGACACTGGTCAGTGCAGTGATATTAATATACTGGTGATGGCTGCTGGAATGACACATGCAATGTCATACACGCAATTGCTTAGGAAGTCAAAGAAACTAGTGCTTAGTACTAATGGAGCATCAGGCAGATTGATATAAATTATTTCACTAAATGCTTTCAACCAACCTGTAGGGAAGGCATATTGTCTCTGTTTTAAAGATGAGGAAACTGAGACTCAGGAAGTTTAAGGAATTGGCAGCAGCTCTAGAACCTGTTCCACTATACTACACTGTTGTTCTAGAAAACAGAGACATCCTAAAGGAATCATGAGCACATGCTGTCATAGACTTGTCCAGTACAAAGAGAATATCAGCCACATTTAGTTTTTCTAGTAATCCCATTTTAAAAAGTAAAAAGCAAGTGAAAATTTTAATTTTTTATTTAACCCAATATATCAAGGATATTATCAATCCAACACATAAAATGGTTATTGAGATATTTTTACTGCGTCTTCAAAGTCCAGTGTATATTTTACACATACAGCATATTTCAGTTTGGACCAGTGTATGTTTGGGACTTATGCCACATTTCCTTTTTTATTATTTCTTTTTTCACATTGCTGTATGATTTTCAGGGTATTGAGTTTGCACCTCACTCTGTATGCACATCACACCACACCTGCTACCAGAATGCTAGTGCCCATCACCACCATTTTAACTCCTTCATTCCCTTGTACCCTCCTCCCACCCATCTCCCTGGTAACCACAGTAATGCAGCCTATGAATTTTGATAAGATTAGTCTGTTTTGTTTGTTTATATTCTCCATATGAGTGAAACCATCTTGTAATTTTCTTTTTCATTGACTTATTTGCCTCCAAGGCAAAGGAAACAACTTGAGCAAAGGCATGGAGGTGGGTCAAGCACGAAGAGTATGTTACTATGGTGAAGAGTTCTGTAAACTTGGAGCTTAAATTGAAAAGCTGAAAAGGGAAAGATTTGAGGGGTAGACAGTGAGTAGTCATTACAATTTATGAGCACAGGACTGATACCGTCTTAAATTTAATCTAGCAACACTGTAGGTAATTTGGGAGAAAGATTGAGAAATGGTGAGGGGACTTCTATAATCATTTGGGTGACATGCTGAAGTCATGAATTAGATGGAGAATGACAAGTTGAATTAACAGAATTGGTAAATAATTGCATGGACTGAAGAAGAGGAATGATTTAGACACCATGGTATCCAGTGTAGTATCAGTGTCATTAACAACAGCCAACAAATGGAAAATAAAACAGAGAAAAAGGAGATTTAGATGTGAAGATGATGGTCTAGATTGGGCATATTGAGTTTTATTGATAAGTATGTAAATAATAAAGTATGAATACTTGATTTTTTTCAAGTACACATTTAGAGAGAAAAAAAATGAGCTTGTGTTTGGGGAAGCTGGAAGTTTTCACTCTGTAAGGTTAGGCAAGCAGCCTCACTTCTTGACAATATCCTCAAATGTAAAATGATGATGGAAACTCTCTTGGAGTTGAGTGACAAATTAATTGGTACAGGTAAAAGTTTAGAAGAGTGTTTGGTCAAGATTAAATACTCAAAGAACACTATCTTTATTGTTGTTGTTGTTATTATTATCATTATTATTGCATCAATATTTCCATTTAGGAGATAAATCAAACTAACTTGGTCTAGTGGCAATGCAATTCTCCATAATATTATTACTCTAGGGATGGCAGAATCAGAAAACACTTCCTAGCTGACTCGGGGCCTAGGATTCCTGGCACTTTCTCTACTTTGAGGGCAGTTCTGCATCTATGGGGGAAAAAAGTCATCTGTGCAGTACAGTCGTCAGATTTGAGAGATGTCATACATTTCAGAATAAGTGCAAAGTTTAGTGAATTGATAGAGCTAGCTTCTACTAACTCACAGGAGTCCAATTCTTACATACCTGAGAGTTTTTCTGTTTCTATGTTGAACATAACCATTATTAAAAATGAAATCATATTACAAATCATATTAAAAATAAAGTTACAAGACTCCAAATTCATAGCTTCCAATTATTTTACTATGTCTTAGCATTATCTATGCTCTTGAGGTTATTCCATTCTATCACATCTGCTGGGTGGAACTGCTATATTTAAAAGAGTGCTGGTCTTCAACTCTTCCCTGCATTCAATGATACCACAATGGTAGCTTGAAGTCAGCAACAGTGGACTATTTATACAGTGGAAACTGGCAGACACTAGAAATCAGGACTTGATTTACTGTTTTTATTGTTTAAATGGAAGAATGGCTAATTATAATTCATAGATCAAATTTAGACTTTTTGAAAACAAGGGCTTATGAGCTCTATGTGGCTTTTATGTTTTTAATTGTTGAAAAAAATCAGAAGAATAAAATTTCAAGACATTTAAAAATTTTACTAAATTCAAATTCGAGCATTCATAAATAAAGCTTTAGTGGAAAACAGTCATGCTCATTTGTTTACATATGCCCATGGCTACCTTTGTCACGTGTTGGCAGAGTTGTATAGAAAGATAATTGAGGTAGAGGTCAAATAGCTTGCAAAATCTAAAATAGTTACTCTGGCTCTAGCAAAAAATGTTAGCCAATCCCTGGTTTGGATTTAAGAAGGTAATAGAATAAATGCAGCCATTGCAGATTAAACTTTCAAGTGTGTCATATGTTTAATTGCTACATTGTGAATAGTATAAAACTTGGAAATATTCAGGTGTTAAAAATCATTGATGAAGAAGTAAATTCTGAGTTACATCTTTGTTATTTTACTTAATCTTACTCACAGTCTTCAATGAAAATATCTGTTAATATTCCTGTAAGAACTATATGTCTTAGTTTCTGCTATAGATTGGATATGAACACAAGAGCTCTGAAAAAAATCAATAAAAATATTATTTATGAATCGGTTAGCTATATGGTATACACAACTATGTGTCTTAGTTTCTGCTATAGATTGGATATGAACACAAGAGCTCTGAAAAAAATCAATAAAAATATTATTTATGAATCGGTTAGCTATATGGTATACACAACTATGGGTCTTAGTTTCTGCTATAGATTGGATATGAACACAAGAGCTCTGAAAAAAATCAATAAAAATATTATTTATGAATCGGTTAGCTATATGGTATACACAAAGATTATGTATTTTACTATTTATAAATTATGTGTTACATAATCTTTACACAAGTGAAATCAATAATAAACTATGTAATGTATATGATATATGTTACGATCACCAATTATCAATTCACCAATTGATTTTAAAAGTACTCTGGTAATCTTATCCTTAGTCGAGGCTATTATAGACTAAGATGTCACATCCTACCTTATAGCAGCTTACTATACATTGTTTTTGTTTCACTTTGTTTTGTTTATCAGAAGAGCCAGTTGCTAAACACTTAATATCATGTCTCCCTGGCTAAGTCCCTTTCCTCATTTCTGTACATTCTTACCTCTCTTAGGAAATAGGAAAATATCAGTTGATTCAGTGAGTCGGTGACCATTTCTTCTATAAGAATATTTTCTGATATTCTATAACAACAACAATGCAGTAGTCTAGAGCAGGATGAGTCTAAAATAAAGACTGACCAGGCATTCTCTGAGAATCTTTTTCTCAAGTCTAGGCTTAAAAACAATTTGCTATTCACACTTTAAACAGAATTCCTGAACCACAACCTTGATTTCCCACTAGAGTTTTGGCTTCAGTTCTTTTCACTTGGAATACATGTTTTTCTTTCCATGTTTGCCTTTCTCCAAATTGACCCAGAATCCTATCTTCCAAGACCCCTGAAACCCAGAACACTTTTGGATGGTCTCCCAGGTGACATAGAAGCTTGAACATCTCCTAAGTCCACCTGGTGGAATGTTTTTTCTCTTTTCCTTTACCCCAAAGTTTCATAAACTGAGACCCCAGGAACCATTACTCAAATTAAACTCAGCCTCTGGTTTAGTATTACGTACAAACCAATGAAAGGATTCCAAGTGCTCCTTGCTTCACCTCAAGTATCTATAATCACACAAGGAAAGAAGGACACGCGCAAGACCTGTTTTCAGAAATTAAATGTTGATGCTTTCAGCATTTCTTCTTTTGAGGCTGAGATTCTTGGGCTGGTTCACGCACACAAACATTTTTTTCTGTATAGCACAGCTAAAGTAGCATCAGAAATTAGTTGCTATTATATTAATGGAAAGACAAATGCATCAAAGTTGTATATTGGTAGAATTCATAAGAGAAGACTATATCATCTACACATTTTCTACAGTGAAGGAAATGTATGCTGCTCATCTAAAAACTGTTCATTTCATCAGAATGTTCTTCTTGAACAAATGTGTGTTAGGTACCAAATCAATGCTTTTATATAATCATTTTAAATTTGGAGAGCCAGTTTAAATTACAAGCATAATCAAAATTAATAGCATGACATTTTTGAAACATCACTTGACTTCACCATGAGACTGTGTTACCAATTGATTTTAAAACTGCTCTGACAATTTCATGGCTAGTTTGGTTCGTCATTGACTAACATGTCACATCCCACCTTTCATCAGCTAAGGATGGTCTTGCCAAAACAATGGGAAGCTAAATTTGCTTATAGCTTCTCAAACTAAGGAAATACAGGGAGTGTATTGTTTTAAGTTAAGCAAGGTTGTTATTCTCATAAGAATAGAAGAGCTTAAAAATAGTTTGTACCAGCCCAGAAAGTCCTTACTTATATTTCATATATTAAAATAGCTCTAAACATTATATGCCATTCTCTTGGAAATTTCAAATTAAGCAGTCATTATCTTTTCCTTCTCATGATCACTGGCAAAATAGTAAAAGCCTTTTTTTCTAATATCGCCTAAAGCAATAGATTTCTAATATGGAAGAAAATGATTGCTTATATTTAGTTAATATACTTTTGACCCCAAATACTCCTCTAAGTTTCTGAAATTCCCCCTTAAAAATATTTAATTTTGGCATGCCCTGGTAGAGTAATAGTTAGTCAGTCACCTCTGAAGGAGTGACGTTCACATTCATTCCAAGGATCCAAGTTCCTCTCCTGGGTCTGGTGGGAACAAGCGCTGTGAACAACTTAATAAAAGTAAAATGGAATGCTTCTTCCTCCTCTCTCTTCTAGTCTGTCTGCTTATTTGCTTTTGCCTCCTTTCCTGCCTACACCTTTCCTTTAAAAAAAAAAAAAAAAAAAAAGATTTAATTGCTTAGATAGGAGATCCACTTAGTAAATGGCTAACAATCAAATCATTCAGTGTGTTGCAAGCAGTAGCAGTAGCTCCTGCTTGATAATGGGTTATTACCTTTACTATGTCATAGTAAGAATTTAAAATAATTGAGTCATATGATTAAATGAGAAGATGAGCTTGTATACTGAGGCTTTGCTACAGAATATTAATGTCTCTAACTCCAGAAAACAAAAACAAAGCAAAACAACACATACACACTTCTATTTATCTGTCTCTCTATCATCTCTCTATCTATCTATCTATCTATCTCTATCTATATCTGCACATCCACATGCTTTCCTGAATTAAATAATACTGTGGGTGAGGGGAAAGGTCACTGTGGTATCATCTAATTGTTCAGAATCTGAGTTTTGTGTTTCCTTTCAAGCACCTGACATTTGTGTCTCATTCTAGCAGTCCCATTTTTAGTTCCTTACTCCTGTCTGGCCAGAAATGAAACTTTGACAATGCGCTATATTCTCCTGAAACCTGATTATAAATCACATCTGTGTGTTTTCTCAGCAGCAGGCAGGAGCTTCATATTGAGCTGTAGAAATCTACGCAGCTGGAATGAAACTGTGATTTTATTCAAACTCTACATGAGAATTGGAGAATTATAGGTATCAATAATAAATAGACCTCTAGGAGGTGAAAGAGGAAAAAAGCACAGGCAGAGAGACAGAGTAGTGTTAGCTGCAAAGATTGCATGGAAGACGGCTTCCTATCAAAATCCCTGCCAGTGCTGGAGTGTAGGTGCATGAACGTCTATCGTGCTTACTATGTACTGGCAATGATCCAGTTCTGGGTATATGAGGCATGAGGCATGGTCCAGACCCTGAGGGAGCTTAGAGTCTAGGGGAGTTATCCCTAGTATGGTGAGCTAGTTATGTACAGAATACAGCTGTGGAAGAGAGAAGGACATGGGTTTAGAAAATGCTTCCTGAAGGAAATGATGCCTGAGAGATGTCTAAAATCACTGACACTGATGCTTGACAAAAAAGACTATTGAACTTAGAATAGAATAAATTATCCAAGTTCTATGTTTACTGCCTATTAGCTGTGTGATCTCTGAGAGTAATCATAGCAGTTAACAGGTATCGATCACCTCTGTGTACAGGCATACGGTATGCCTAAGACTTTACATGTATAATCTACCTTGTGGGTGAGAAGCCATTATTTTCACTTACAAATGAGGAAATTTTATCCTAAAGAGATGAGGTTACTTTCTCTGTTCAAGGAATGGCTGAAGGGAGTGTGTTTGAGCTACTGCAAACTCTCAACTTGCCAAGACTTGGGCAAATTTTCTGTAAAATGGAGCTTATAATCTGTCTGTTCTAAGACAGACACAAGATCTGGTGAAGATCAAATGACAAAACGCAATTTCAATTGCTTTGAAAAGTTTCCATCCAACAAAAATACAGCCACTGTCACATGAGACACTGTTACCACATCAGCACTGGCAAGGACTATTCTCCCCAGGCCAGAGCCACAAAAATTCTCCATGATAGTGTAATGTATTTAACATTCAAAGGATATGTTAATTACTGACTTCACCAACCATGAGACAATATCCATGGATAATTTTGCCTAGATCCTTCGCTCTCAACACTGCAAATATCATGATACCTGAAAGCTATGCTAGTCCACAGGACACACTACAATACTGCTGTTCAAGAAGATCTGATGGAGGATTCCATACAAGGCCTGCTCATGTACCAACTCCCTCAGACCCAAGCTCAGGTATAGTCTGGGAGAAGGAGCTAAGATTGCTCCTGGATGCTGAACTTAATCTTTCTGCAGTTTCTGGAGCTCCTTTCTCGTTAAGTGTCTTAGGCTAAGGTAGAGAGGGCCTTTGAGCCTGTACTATGGTAATATGGGCTTGACCAGTGGTTCAGGTATTAAGCCCATGCCTGGGGCAGAGTCCACATACAGCCCAAGGACCCTGGCTGGAGGCCCAGGGCCTGGATAGGACAACTAAATACATAAAATGCTTCTTCCCCCTCTCTCTTCCTTCCTGCCTTAGGACCTGCCTGCCTTCATTCCTGCCTGCTCCCTTCCTTTTGAAAAACACAAGTAATTAAATTACAATACTGTAATATGCCAGGTCAGATATGCATGGCTTCTTGAGTTAATGAGAGGAACGGAAGGAGATATAACTGAGGATTTTCTAACTGCAAGCAGAGGCCTCATCCCTGATCTCCCCCTGCCGCCGCCACCACAAGACTGGAATAGACATATTAGAGAAGAGAAATGATAATGAGGGACTAAATGCTGACTTTCCTGCACATTTCTCAGCATTATACTGCCACACAGAGGTCATTAAATGTTCAAAAGAAAGTAGGAAGGTGGCAGACAAGGCTCCTTCTCCAAATTCATTGTTAGTTTCCAGAGCAATAAAGAGAATCAAATAGAACATTATTTTTCGAAAATCCTACTTTAAAGTTATATAATACTTGACTATTTCTAGCAGATATGAAATGGTAAGGTCTAGTGTTCACAGCAACCCTTAGGAATCAAGAAGTTCAATGCAGGCATCAATTTCTAGTCTACAAACAACAATCAGACTTTATTAAGCTCTGTATTTCTGAGTTGGGTGCTATAGGGCAGCGCTTCTCAAACTTTTATGAGTGCATGAATCAGTTGAGTGTCTTCCTAAAATATATGTGCAGAGTCAGTCAACCTGGTCAGAGCCTGAGGTTTCTAACAAGTTCCCAGACGATGCTGATGCTGCCGGCCCACAGACCACACTGAGCAGCAAAGCTCTAGGAGATGCAAAAATCAATGTAATAGTGTTTCTGCTGTCAAGGAGCTTCTATTTTGCCACCAGTATGAAATAATCTTACATGATTGCTTGAAAATAGCAGTGGGAAGTTTCTCAGATGAAATTTTTAGTTGTGAAATATGCACATTATATAAAATCGACCATATTCACCATTTTAAGTATACAGCTCAGCCCCGTTAAGGATATTCTCACTGCTCTGTAACTAATCTCTAGAATGTCTTCATCTTGCAAAATGGAAACGCTCCACCCATTACACAACTCCCATATTCCCTTTCCCCAGCCCCTGGCAACTCCCATTCTACTTATGCTCCTAATAATTTGACTACTCTCAATACTTCATAGAAGTGGAATAATAATAGTATTTTTCTTCTTGTGACGGCTCTATTTCACTTAGCACAATATACTCACAAAGTTAATGTATGTTGCAGTTATGTGTCAGAATGGCCTTCCTTTCTAAGGCTGAAAATATCACAATGTACATGTATGTACCACACTTTGTTTACCCATCATTCATCAATAGACACTTGGGTTACCTTTACCTTAGTTACCGTGTATACATAAGAGGTGGGCAAATATTTCTTTAAGATCCGGCTTTTCAGATGATTTTAGAATTCTGAATAATTTTCAAAGCATAACACCTTCAAATGATTTTCAAAACATAATAAAGCATAAAGTGTGTATAATATTTATACACGTTTTGGGGGCTCAATTCCTTTCAAAAGTCAATGCCAAGGAGTTACAGATGGCTAGTATTTCATACTATCAGCCAATAGTCATCGGAATTTCAATTTCTCCTGACTGCCCAATGACAGTAGTAGATAATCTTAAGTATTCCAGAAGTCCTTCTTGCATCAATATGTAATATACAGTCAGTCAATAACATGGTGATTTGCATTAACAGCACGCAACAAATTACCGTGGGGACACAAGGCAAAGTGTGCTGTTCCCCTGGGATAACCCCAACCTGTCCCAAGCAAAAGGTTATAATGTCAGTCAGGTATGAGCGGTTAGGAATCTCCCTTAACAATATTTAAAGGATTCTTTCAATGCAAAATAATTGAAATAACTGGATAAGACTATGAAAGAACTACTAAAACTGACAGATTATTTAAACCTACCTGTGTAAATCAAATAATAATACAGAAATTAAAGCATGAGTAAGCTTAGGTAATAGTCTTTTTTTCCTAGGGCAAGTGTTTCCAAACTGTGTTCTTAGAAACATTTCTGTCCTTTTAAAATTGATAAGTTTGTATAAATCATTTTTTTGTGGTCTAATACACTTAAAAACACTGCTAATTTCCTCCTCTCAAGGTTTACAAGACATCCATGTTAGTTTGGGGCCTCACAACAGAAGGTACCAAGACAGTAAGAGATTTGAGGGTACATAGTTTGTAAGATGAAGAGAGAGGTGGGGAGGCAGAGCACCTTCAAACCATGAGGCAGGTCAGACTCCTGCATGAAGGAGAGAAGGGAGAAGGGAGAGTTGGAGATGGGGAGACTCAGAATATTATGGTACACTGTGAAGAGACTTTTCTGAAGACTGTCTAGGAGTCCTTGAGCAAAGTCACCAGTCAGAATAATCCCATATATCTTTGGGATAGTCCTCCATTAGTATTCTGGCTGTGCCCAATCTTCAGGAATAGCCATGTGGAAGCACGACCCCTCCATGTACATACAAAGAGGCGTGTCAGAGCACAACAGCTGGGCTCTCGGTTCCTTCAGCAAGATATCTAAATGGATCATTATCATGGCCACCACAGCCTGCTAGCTAAATACTGTGAATTCCAATTATAGAGAAATCATTTCTACTATTGAATCAGGCTTATTTGAGCATAAAATGCCTTACCATTTCTCAAGCAGACAACCTTCCCTCTTTCCCTCCAGCACAGAGAACTTATCAGCATCTCAAAAGAGGAGTAAGAGGAGTAAGAGGAGGTCAGGTTGGTCAGAAGACACACTGCACCAAAGTAGCAACTCCATTCTTTTCTGATTTATGGTTCTCATCTACTATCCCTGTCAGTAGTTGCTCAAAGTCCACACTTGAAGAACACCCCTTTTTACCTTAACTGCATTTCAGAAAACAGAATTGTACTCCCTGGCAAGATCTAATTCTTAGCTCTTAAATTCAACAGAAAAATCTACAGAGATATCAACAGTCGTAGTCTATGATATGTGTTCATCTAGTCGCTTCCTTTTCATGGGTAAAAAGTTAAGACACTTTTTTTTAGCCCCACTGAAAGCAGAAATATGTGCAATTCCAGTCTGACGTAAAGTTCCAGGGTGCTTTCTCCATGTTCTCTTATCCATTAATGTGTCTGAAAACAAAGTCTTCATGTTAGCAGAGTTGAAAGATGAGAGTAACCTAGGGCCCTGAATCACAGGCAAGCTGGCTAGCTTGTTTTAAGTCACCAGAATTTAGCCCTTATTTGTTATTTTGGCACAGGCTAACCTAAACTCACAATCCCCACAATACAGGACCTTTAGGGATATGTGACCTTTTCAGAGCATCTTTCAAAAACTCAGAAGCTCAGCTATGTGTTGTTATGGTAAGACTGTTCTCCATCCCCATGAATTAAGGCAAGAAAGGACCATCTTCCTAAATGAGTTTTAGAAGAGTTTCCCCACAAATTTAAAAATCTCTTTCTTTGCACCTGTTTCCTTCCCACCTCACCTCCACCCCCAAACACTGCACTCACTACCCTTATTCCCTACGCTGGGCTCATTCTGCTTGCTTTGGTCTTTCTGCCTTCCTGCTATAAAAGTATAAATATCCTTGCATTGATGATTCCGCTTCTAGTGGGCTCTGATGAAGGTATACCCCTTACATTCTGCCACAGAGTCAAAGCTTTGGACATTTTTGTCATCTTGAAGTAAATTTTTTTAGACATCAAAGAATAAATCTATTAAAAGGGCTTTTATTTACATGTTTCAAAAATAAGCAAGATCGTGATACATCAGAGCACATGGTGGGGAAATGGTGTTGCTCCATAAATGGCAGCTCAAGAAAGACTTCTATTTTAAAGGCAAAAATCTTCCTTCTGAGGCAACTGGAGCAAAGGTCAAAAAGATAGCCCAGCCCTGGATCTGTCTCTCAAAAAGCCATTGTATTTCCAAGTCTTATCTAAGACACACCTTTACTTTCAAGACCTTAATGAAAGATTCCCTTTATTTTCCAGCTTATTATACTACAAGAAATGGTACGCCTCAGGAAAAGAATAAACATTGTAAATACGATAATACTGTATCCTTTGAGCTTCATTTGTGATTATTTTTCCTTTCAAGCTCATTTTATCCACATCACCTCATAATTGATTAAATCAAGGGCTTCATGATATGATTCCATCATTCATTTTAAATGAATCTCTAGCATGAAGTAGACGTTGGGAGTGCAGGGGGTGAAACATGCTTTGGGTGGGGAGACAGACAAGGAGCAGCCAGTTATAATGAGGGACACTTACTGCGAGAGAGGGGGATCCAAAGCCTAGTTTCTGAAGGAAGTGGGAAATAATTAAAGGAGAACTTCTCCCTTATGTAAATCTCACCAGCTGATATGAGATTGCAGCTTGGTTTCAGGGGTCATGTCTCTGAAAGTTTATTGGAGAAAGTACAGACTCCCCGCCGGGGAGGGGTCTCAAGGGAGGATTGCCACTTTGGCTCAGGGATCTAGGGGCTTTTATCTTCTTTACAGCCTTGTGTGGGCTTTCAGGGTTGGAGTAATCCCAGGTCTAGTATGTTAATGAAGCATCAGGAGTCCCATTGGTCCCTTCTTATGCTAATAAGGGATTCAGGAACTGCACACGGATTTGCGGTTTTCACCTTGGTCCTTGTCTCAGGGTCTTTTATCTCTAGGGGGTGGGCCTACTTTAGGAACAGGCAGGCCTCAGAATCTGTTGCAAATGCACTTCCTCATCCCATGTCCTCTACCCTAACAGCCTAAGGTCCCTCTAAACTCTTCTCACTGGGATGACAGCTTGGCAGGGTAACTAAAGCAGGAGCTGTTCACATGGACAGGGTCTGGTTGATGAAGGGCCTGTGTGTCAGCAGTGACTTTATCCCAGTGGTGATGCAGCACTGAAGACTTAGAGGTTGGAAAGACATTTCGAGAGTTTCAATTCAGAAAACTTTGGAAACAGGAAAAAAGAAAACTAAGGAGCCATTAAGAAGATGCTACGGTGATTGATGCATATGCCGAATGACAGGGAGCTAAGGGAAGGCAGTGACGACAGGAGTATGAGGACAGAGATGGATTCAGGCATCAGGAAAATAACCCCTATTATGTTTTATTTCTATGAGAAATTCTAGTTTGACATGTCATCGCAACTTTCAGCACATTTCCCAGCCTGTCTCTTGCCCTAAATGTCAGTACTGCCACATCAAATTGTCCATTGCAAGCAGAGATGTCAATCTTCCCACTTTTCAGAGTCTTGCTTTTAGTGTTTGGGGGTTGGGGGGGATGCAGGTGAAATGAGATACTCCCCCAGTAGAGGCCTAAATTCACCTCACTCCTTTCTATGGTCCATAATCATCCCAGATGGTGCTGTTCTCAACTGACAATACAGCCCATCATCAGCCTTCACATTTCCTGTCCAAGCACCCTTGAGTTTAAGACACATACAAAGTGTTCATTATTGTTGGCACTTATTTAATTTTCCACAGAATTAGAATTTTAGATCACTAAGTATGGTATTTTTCAAGGGGCCATACATACACATGAAAGGAGCACAGAGTTTTAAGTCATTCTATATTTTAATGTGTCTTAGAAAATATGCCACCAGCATATCACATCCATTGTGTCTGGAATATTACTTCTCTGGTCAGGTTTTAAAAGTAAGTCATTTAAATGATAGAAATGGCAAAAATGGTAACACAAAATGGAAAGATACAGACCCAACCTGAATGATGTTTGAGATTCAGGACACTAGGTAACATGCCCACTGGTAAAGACTGATTGTTCATTGAAACATTCCCTTCTCCCAGAGATTACAGCTGGCTATACTTCCTCCATGTACTTTCTTCATCTGAAAACAAGACATGAGTGAGGTACTCCTAGGGTCATGTGAAACAAAATCCACCTTGGGGAGTGATATGAGACCTTTAATGTGATGGTGTGCAGAAACTTGAGGTGGTGAAAGTAGTTAGCTCATTCTAATAAATCTTGATTAGTTGGAATAGGATCCTCGTATCCCGTCTTTGTTAAGGATAAATTTCTGGGTAAAAATAGAAAAGCACTCCTGGTCTTCTACTGTATTTGCTTCTCAATTTCTATTCTTATAAAAGTATGAGCAGTTGAGTCACCGAAGTTGCAAAAAGCACATTTTAGATGACACAAGATTGAAACCAGTTCTCTGAAGATAAACTCCACAAGCTGATATCTGGATGCTATTCTTTTATTCTTTTATTAAATTGAGAAGAGCAAATCTGTTGCCATTGGGTTAATCCTAGTCAGATAAGACTCAGAGGACTCCATTCCCTCCCCTTAGCACCTGATCCAGACATTCATGTGACTTCTCATCTCCAGGATGGGGCAGCAGTGCAGGCATTCAGTCATTGCAGAACCCAGACTTCCAACGTGGGATTTGGATGGGATAACAAACATGCCATGACCCACTGTCTCCAGGGACTGAGTCTGGAAGTGATAGTCTCAGCTGTCTTTTCAGTCCTATGTACTGTGCATGTCCATGAAACTAAAAGGAATTCCTTTTGGTGTTAATATAACAACTGCAGCCCAACAGCAGATTCTCTGCAGGGATTTTGACATCATCTTTCTCCCTTTGCTATCAAGCAGGGAAGGGGGCTGTTCGTTTTGTCTCTAAATGGGATAGGCCATTCACTGAGAGGAAAGATGTGATGTCAGCCATGGACACTAGTCCCTGCTCCTGCAGGCAACTTTTGATGATGCAGAAAAAAGGCAACCAATGTGAAAGTCAAACAAATCAGTAGAGTTGAGGTATTTGCCGTGTGTAGTCAAAATTACATAACCAGCGCACATTCCATTGTGTTTATTGAGAAGTGGAAAGAGTCCTCTTTCACCATTATCTAGTCCATCAAATGTGTACATAGTGACAAACTGATGTAAATAGTACCTTTATGGATGTTCAGTAAACATACCACAGGGAAGACAGAAGTAAGGAGAAGAGTAAGTGTATGCACTGGTGAAGACATCCCCAGAGATGTGGGTAAGACCAGGGGCTTAACCAACTTACCTGCCTCAGAAAAATCCATCTTCATGAAGGACATTCCACCCACAGACCTGGTTTTCACCCCTTTTAACTGATCTCAATTACCCATGGATCTCCCTCCCAGCTACCCTTTCCTTATGCCTCTTCCATCATTACTCTGACTAAAAGGTCATTGATCATTCTGTGTTTCAAGAGTACCACAAGTCCAATAATCACTAATAAAAGATATTTTAGAAAAAACAATCCGCTGCTTAAAGTAAGCTGATAAACATGCTGTGAGACTGAAGGGAGGCCCTCCCTGAAGTAAAACAGCGTAATGGGGAAGCTCAGTTTTACGCGCTGGGCCTCGTCCTGGAATCAGGATCTTAATCACAGTGCTAATCAGAAGACCTGAGGTGAGCCAGTCCCCCATCTGGAAACATGACACACACAACAGCATAGTCAGGGCACCCTTAGTCAATTAGTATGGGCTTCAACGTCAAAGTTTTAGTGGCAGGGTCTAGATGTTTTAACTCTGGATGAAAGCTACGGGGACAATAGAAACAACAGAACAACAGAATCTCTTTTTTGGGCTCCTGACATGAGTGGGAGAATGCTGCTCCCATAGTCCTTCGCATGGCTCACTTCGACAAGAGTCAATTCATGGCCATCTCTGAGTTCCTCAGAAAGGCCTGACTCTGTCACGAGTCATAGGTCAAGGAACCTACAGAGGCAAAATAGCATGTTCATACCAATTTCCTTCACTGAGAATCAAGCAGTGGGCAGGGATGCAGCAGGGAGAAGGATATGGAAAAATCAAGGCATCACTTTTATATAGTTATAGAAAACTATATGATAGTACGAATAACTAGGATTCTACTTATTCAACACCAATAATATAAAATGATACCTAAAGCACATCACTGAAGCGCATGATAGTCAATAACTATTAAATTTTAAAAATAAGTATTATCATTTATGGATGCTTTCTTAAAGTATAAAAACCATACCTGATCGACACCAAATTCAGAGAAAAAATAAATGGGGTAAAGGAGGGGCATACTGAAGGTTGCTATTCTCTCTGAAGCTGAGTGGGAGGTATGCAGGTGATAGGGTGACTGTTGAGATTTCTGTTTTTAAATAAAGTATTAGAGAGACACACAAAAAAGTAATTTTAAAAAGGAAGTCAAAACTGAGGACCAGTTCTTTGCAATCTCTGGGTATGTGTTGGGGGTTAGGATTAGGGTGTATAAAAATCCCTTTGGACTTCTCTGTCCTGCTGTGTGATTATATGACTTAAAAGTCAAGGTTAAATTTTGGATTCAATTTTTAGGTTTAAAAACAAAAGTTTCCTTTGCAAAATAATTTATAATGAAGGACATATTTCTACAAGATCCCTTCCAGTTAAAAGAAAACATTCTAAAGCAAAAATACTGCTAGTGAAAGAGTGTTGAGTCCACGTTCAAACTACCCGTTTGAGAAAGGCACGTTTCACATGGGGCTGGTCAGCAAGTGAAAAGTAACAAAGAATGTGAGGACACTTCCCTGGCCAAGTCCCTCATAAGGCTCAAAAGAGACAAAAACAGCACTTCTCCCTCTAATGTCTTCACCAGAATAGCCTTTTCCCAAGGTGAATATACAGGACGTCTGCTGTATTGGAAAATACACAAGAATAGTTGGAAATATAAGCATGTAGGTGAAGTGAGCAGAAACAAACTCAGGCATAAATTAAAATGTGAGGTTACAAACTGCTGATTACATTACAACATAAAAACAGAGACCAGTATGGATACAGGACCTGTATTCCCTTTGTTAAACTAATGCACAAAAAAATCACAACACACTTAGGAAAATGCTGATTTCTTCAATGCAACCAGATATGGAGATACTTTGAGAATGTTTATCCACAGGGGAAAAGAAAAAAGAGGTAATGCTAAAACCTGTTAAGAGCTTGTGGATGCTTAAAAAAAAAAAATCTTCACAAAACATGTAAGATATGACTGCACTTTTATATTTATAATTTCTTTAGGGCTTGAAACAAATACAAAATTTGGAGTTATTTTCATCTATTCACATTTTACCAAAACCAGCCTGGGTCTAATCTTTTCTATGTAAAAGTGACCTAGAAAATGCAGGCCTCCTATGGTTCTGGCTTTCGGGGACATCTAGGCTGAGTCCTAGAGGAGGCAGGAGAGGAAACACAGATGAGAAGGCTCCTGTGCACCAGGGCCTATGAATCTGGAGTTACTACTTTTGGGATTTTCAATCCCCGCTCCCCCATCTTGGGTCCTATATACCTGCTACTTTGAAAAGGAGTATACATGAATATAGTGAAATGAACTATAAAATAATGAACAAGTTAAGGCAGAACAAAGCTTTGTAAAGATGTCTCTTCCAAGGGCCATGAATAAGAGGTGTGGTTAAATGTTCTGAATTCCTATCCTGTGGTGAAATGTGCTTTTTCTACCTCTCAGAGGTGAAAAATATATGCTTGATAGGGGACTAAAACACAGCCAAGACACTGGTATAATCAAATCCTTTTATAAAATGAGCACCAAGTCCCAGGATTAGAATTAAATGTAAGTCACCCCTCAGAGGTACTTAATCACACTTAGTCTTCAACCCACTGTCTTTACTGCTTAAAGCTCTAGAAACTAGAAGGTAGTTTGGGTTGATGTCCCTTTACTAATCTGCCTAAGATGAGCAATTTAACAAGAGTAAAGCAATTGGAAAGAACAAGTCTCAGGGAAGTCACTGACCAAATATGAAAATCCCCAGATTCCTCAGAACACTTAACCCTACTCGCATGTCAGATTTATAAAACCAATTTAGAAGTCTTGAAATAGAAATGATATTTATAATATTCTCAAATAAAATTTCATTCAAGTGTATCAGTCATGCTAATCAGTAAATAAACCTAACACGAGGTCATAAGGCAAGTCGTTTATTCTTTAAAAAATTACAAGTTACTAATGACTAAGTGAACCTAAAAACACTCACATTTTAAAAATATGTCATCTATATTATAACAACACTACCTGGCTCAACCTGCAAATACTTATAAAAATTAAGACCAATTCTGTTGATCAGGAGCGTCAGTTCTAAAAGTGCTTCTGTCCTGAAACTTATTGTAGAGGAAGAACTGCAGGCGGTTCCATGAGTGATACATACATGTACCTGAAACGAGACCCAAAGCAAGTTTAGCACAAGCCAAGGACATCAGTTCTGCTAAATCTCAGTTACGACCCAGAAAACTTTCTAGCAATTTTAAAAGGAAGGATGCGAGCTAACTCTACACGCAAATTATCATCGAAGTTTCCTCAAACTGATTTACCTGATTTCACATGTAACTTACTTTTCCAGCCTAGCACCAGATCGATGGCTTGTTCTGCTTTTAATTCTGTCATTACTACAACCTATGAAAGCTTTGAAGCAGTGCGATAAGAAAATTTCAGGAACTTACTTTGAAGTCTTATACTTCTCTCTAATTGCCTGCTGAGGCCGATGGGGTATATCAAGGTATGCTTTATGCAGCTCACTCAGGCAAGGCACAATTTCACTTAACGAATAGCCTGTAAATGCAGCAAGAGTTTCTGGCTAATAAAGACAAAAGAAAAAAAATTACTTCCTATAACTTTATAAAACTGATTGTGAAATAAAGGGAAGCTATTCATCTCAGAAGAAATCATATCATACCTCTCCTTTAGAGACTTTAGAAATAAAATATTAGGAATAACAGAATTCTAAATTTCTTCATATTGTATATTTATAATCCTCATTTTGAAAGCAGTTTACTTTACCTATTCCCTCATCATAGGATTTTTACTGATGCCTAAAGAGCCTCTTCTTACCTAAATACCCTACTTACATAGACTATAAAAGATTCTTAGCTAAATGAAGAATGAGCCTTCCAGAAAAGAGTAGACATCCCACTATTTCAAGCACAAAAGTAAGTCTTAAGAAAAAAAATCTAGGAGGCTATTTCCAATGTTGTCAATTTCTCTGGTGACAAGGTAATACTGCTTGCCATGTTCCCTTGAAAAGCCTGGTGCGACCTTCTTGCTGTTTTACACAGAGGAAAATGCCAACATATTTTGCTTGGAGTGGTTCATGTTTACACTACCAGGGCCTTCCTTGTATTATGGTAGACACTGAGAGTTCCAGGTCTGCTTCTGCTGAATGAGCATGCTGATGGTGATCCCCTTGATTTCCTGTAATATCCAGTCCCACTAGAACAAAATCAGTGAGTCGAAGCCAAGAAGGCTCACTTGCAAGACTACAGCATATTGTGGTCTGCTGTCAAGACGACTAGTTCCTTATTCATCGACCACATCCTCATAAAAGCCCAGCCCATTGGAAACCTTGAGAGTTATTGAACCCATTTTTAGATAGGCCTTGAATTTCCTCTAGAAAGCAGTTAAAATCTTACCCAGAAGAGTCTGTTCACAGTGTAGTTGGCCAAGCAATAAGCTGCTGCAGCTATCAATGAAGGAAGATATTTCAGGAATGGATCAGCTTCAAGCAGACTCAGTTCTGCTACATACTAAGCACAAGAAAGAAAATCTCATTGGAGTTAGCCACTTGATTAAGGATACAAGTAAATCTAAAATATGAGGGGGAAAATTGTGTCTTAGCTTCATTTGACCTAAATTTAGGGACAAGCACAACAGATACAAAACCACTCACTTGGTAAATAATCGGTATGCCTGCCCATAATCAGATTAACTTTTATTTTGTAATAAATCAACACAAAGGTATTTGGCCTATCAATACCAACAGTATTTGTGGTGGGTTAGTTTTCTTATACTAATGTAATGCTGGTGAGATAAAAAAAAGCATTGGTCAGGCAGCTGGAATGGGAACAGAGCTCTTAGCAAAAATACAAAAATATAACTATATTAAAATTATTACTTTATCAAGCAAATACATGCAGTTCAGAGGCTACAACAATACTAGGGGAAATTTATCAGATTAGAAGCATATCGTAAAATAAGACAAACATCCTTACTATTCCTTGCATAGCAATATAAATACCAGAGATTCTGGATCATAGGGAATGGAACCAAGTTTTCCAAACCAATATTAAGTGTCTGCAATTAAAATTCTATAACTCCCCATGACCAATAATGCTTCCTTATACTAGGATGAGATTAGAACCAAATAAAACTTCATTTACTTTGTTCCAATTCTGTAAACCTAACGTAACACTGCTTTCACGAATCTGTATCTAACAAGGAAACAGTTCCTAAGTTTTCTTAAAATGTTTAATAGCTGTTATTAGACAATCTGTAAAAACCACAAGCCAAGTGTTCTTAAAATGAACTCTTTCATTGTTAAAGCCTTTTCTGGGCTCAAGACAAAGAAGTGAAAAAGAAGGATGAACAACTGAAGGGTGACTGGAAAGACTGCTTTTCACCCTTCCTAGCAGCACCAGGCAGGCAGGGACATACCTTGGCCATGTTCTCAGTTCTGCCGCACACTCCTTGCCTCCTTAAGTACTGAAGGAGGAACTGGTTGGTGGTTGGCACCGTCAGATCAAAAGCTAGAACTTTGAGGAGCAGGTGTTCCATTCTTAACAGCTGTCTCTTTGTGTAAGTATCATCAGTTATATACACAAACTCGTCTACTTCGGGTGGATATATCTCTTCATATTTTCTGTGAAAGCAAAAAGAGTTTTGGGACATAAAGCTTGGAATCTGGGGTTCCCCCCCTTCCTGTGCTCCCACAGTCATGCTTCTTGCAGGGCCCTTGCAGACATCTTTACTTTGAAGCCACGTGTCCACTTAAAATATTACTAAATACTACCGGGCAGTAAAAATATCATGAGCCTGTTTCCAGAACAAGAACATGAGTATTACAGGAATATGTCATACTTAATACTAGCACGAGAATATGTCATACTTAGTACTAACAAAGTACCAGGAAAGATGCCCAGAGGAGAATTGTAGATTTTGGCCTCTAATATACTGAAAGATTCTGAATGACAAATATATAGGCAAATTTCTCTTAATCCTAGAGAACTTAAATTATCTTGTGGAAAATAATATTATGTTGAACACAATGGTAGAAAGAGATTCCTTAGGCCTTAGTTGTTTTTCTTTTTAAGATCATGTTAAGTTTTCTCTATTGAGTTAATAAATGGTGCTATCTATTTCAGAGAAAGGTGATACAATTTCACTGTTAGCATGTTTTTAATTTTTACTTTTGCTTTTGTTTCTACTTTTTTAAACATAATAATTGCATTATTATTTCAAGATACTGAAATCATTTCCCAGTCTAGAATTTTCGCAAGTCTTTAGGTATCAATAACTAGAATGTCTGAGACTGGAAATAGGAAAAAAACAACAACAACAACAACTCACCAAGAGGTAAACTTAATTAAAGGCAGCTCAGTCACAACTCAGCTCTTTTTCACAATTAGGTATGTTAATGAAGACTAAGGATAATAGGAATCAGCTAAAATAGCTTATTCACTATAACCAAGTAAAGTGTATTATTGTCATTTTACTAAAGTATGAAAATGGTTTTTATATAACCAAAATCCCTTTAAACAGCCAAAATACCATGGTGCAAAAAAACTGGATGCTGAATTTGAGCTGCTGCTGGTCTTAGTCATGATATATAGGACTTGTTGCTATAAACCTTAAACATCTGAGTAGGGAACATGTGGTAGCATTCAGTTTCTCAGTAAATACTGTAAAAATAATGGTCTTTTATCAAAGGAAGCATGACTAAGTTTTAATTACCAAGCACTACCATGTTTTCAATCAATAGGAAAGAAAATCAAGTGTGTAGACAGGTTGCCGTTTCACACTATGTAAGATGACAGAACACTTACGAAGCCAGAAGAATAGCTGCCGTTCCGACAAGCTGCAATTTCCCTCTCAGCACAGACATGCATGAGAGAAACCTATCCAGGAAGTTGACCGCCAGGTAAAGAGTCTCAGCTCGAAGCTTATATTCTTCGCCAACCTCCACCAGCCAGTCCACCAGAATTGTGCGCATGCCTTCGGTGATGTCAGGCTGTTTTCTCATGTAGTGTGCTTTGGGTCTATGTCTTATCTGTTTGGGGAAAGAGTTTTGGAATTTAAATAGTTGCTACATCAGAAAGATAGTTACATTTTCCACATTTCATGAACAAAGATTAGGAGAAAACTGATCAAGAGCTAAATTAATGATGAGTTGCCACAACACAGAAGAAAGTCTAAAATTCTGGTTCTGTAATACGACTATGTAACAAATAACTTAGAGGGAGCAGAGCAGCAATATGGGTTATTCCTAAGAGTGAAATCCTTAATATGTAAACCTTGGAGCCATAGAGAAAGAATGCCAAGTCACTTCACAACTATTATTTTCATGCATATTTTTACACTTAGATGTTAAGAGTAGTATTCACTAGTGGTTATGGCGAAGAAATTCTAACTACCTTAATGTTAAGTGCTTGGTGGGGTGCAGGGGGTACAGACTAGAAACTGAAACAGAAGTTGGAAAAACTCACTTCAGCTTCTCGAAGGTACTGATGAATTTCGTCAGCATATTCAGTCACATTTATCACATCTGTACCAATATCTGATGCATCTTCAGACTGAGAATGGAGAGATGAATCTACCAGCATAGGGGAAACTGCAGGGGTTCAATATTATCAGGTAAAACTTTTGATTTAAAATTTCATTCATCCACTAACCCTCCATAGGCAGTTGTGAAAACAGTCATTATGTCAAGGTTTTCTCTTGCTTGCTACATGCTATCAACACCACAGGTGATTATGACTATAGGGTACCATCAGCTGTAGGTGAGTCAGATTACCTGTGTTAAAATCCAGCAGGAAGTGAAGGTCTGACTTGAGTGTACTGGTGTCTACTTCATACACATCCTCAAGTGCCATCCCCTCTCTTCCAGTGCAGCTGTCTTTGTTTCCCTGCTTGGGCTCATCCATGTAGATATCAAAGCCTTGCTTGGCTGGAACATGGGACCCGCAGTCAGACAGCATGTTCTTTCCAGCTGGAGGGCAGGCATTTTCTGATCCGGAGAAACACCTGATTGTTGTGAGCCCCTGGAAAAAGAGAGTCTCTGGTTAGCGGCTATCCCAAAGGCCATCTATGCAACGTGAACCCAGGTGACTCGAACCAGAAGTCTGAGAGATTGAAGGGACTCTGAAAATGAAATATCCATGCCAGAGTATGACTTCTTCATCATCTTTGTCTACATGACATCTGCGGGGAAAGCTACTTTATAGTTGCCATTTTCCTCATATATTTATCAAAGGGAACGCAAAATCACAGAAAAAAGAAAACATATGGCCCTCTTATGGAACTACAGGATCCCCTGAGTACCCAAAGTTCTTGACACATAGTTACTGAGTTCCTACTTTTTCTCCTTAAATTCTTAACTTTTCATCAATGGGCCCCAGTAAGTTTGCATTTTGTCCCCAAATATTTAGAGACATGACGATTTTAGAAACTCAAAATACTAAATTCTCTTACAGGCCACTGGATCTTTCTGTGAACCTCTCAGTCAGTTCCCTCTTTCTTTATTCCTGTGACATTAACAATGGCAGTAACTGGGGACAAGCACGTGAAGGTATGTCAAGTTGGATGGCCTGGAGGTCAGCTGAAGCAAGGCGAGCACTTAAGCTATCAATCTGAGTTACATTTATGAAAACGTAGCTATAGCTAATATATTCATGTTATTGGTTAATATCTAATATTGATATTTACTGTTGAGACTACTTCTAAATTAGCGTGTTGTTCCATAACTCTTCAACCTAGCAAGTAAAACATGTGGCTTATGTCTAGAAAGAAGAGCAATTCCGTATAGTAGTACCAGGGGAAAAAAACCCACAGGGGCTATAAAGGGCCAGAATCATAAGCTATTATAACCAGATAACCAAGATTGGAAGTTACTACAAGTCTGACTTTGCTACATAGATATATATGAGTTGAGACGTACTTATTAAACAAATATTTATTGAACCTCTATAATGAGCCAGATACTGCCCTAAGCAACAAGCAGTGACTAAAGCATTGTATGAAAAAAATCAAAAACTGCCCTTGGCACATACTGGTGGAGCAGTGGTTGGGTTAATTGCCTCCAAAGGAGCAGATCACACACTTCTGGGTTCAAGTCCTGGGTGAGGGTGGAGGTGGAGGTGGGGGAAGAAACCAATGCGAACTAAATAAAAATGAGAATGCTTCTTCCTCCTCTCCCTTCTTGCCTGCCTGCCTGCCTGCCTACTTACCTTCGTTCCTTCCTACACCTTTCCTTTGAAAAAAAAAAACAACTGCCCTCATGGAATTTTTATTCTAGTTGGAGGTGGGGAGGGAGACAAAGTATAAAAGATACAGCACCTCAGAGCAGAGTAGGACATGAGAACAGGACAAAAAGCAAAGCCTGATCACATAGGCCTTAACACAGACCATTGAAGGATTTTCTTCTATTCAGGGATGGGCAGCTACTGAGAGGTCTGAGGTGGAGGAGTACTTTGATGTGATTTATGTTTTCAAAGGATTACTCTGGCTGTGTATAGGTACAGTAGAGCAAGTAAGATGCTGCTCAGGTTTGAGAGGTTTATTTTATGATCCAAGCAGGCTGCTGGGAGCCTACACTAAAGCTGAGATAAAAGAGGCAGATGGAATTTAATGCTAATGAAGACTGGAAGAGATTACTAAGGGAGTTAAGTGCAGATTCATATCAATACTAAACCCTGGGGGCTCTAACTTTAGGGACTGGCTATGAATCAGTATATTGAGATGTGGTCATGAGACAGAAGCAAATCTAGGAGAGTTTGAATTGAGTG
The DNA here is from genome assembly GCA_004363575.1 of Solenodon paradoxus. Classification (NCBI taxonomy): domain Eukaryota; kingdom Metazoa; phylum Chordata; class Mammalia; order Eulipotyphla; family Solenodontidae; genus Solenodon; species Solenodon paradoxus. The sequence goes on from RJWH01006529.1 coordinate 33,257, forward strand.
AGAATAATTTTAAGGAATAATGAATGATCAACTATGTCAAATGGTACTGATCAGTTAAAGAAAGATTGAGAATGGAATCAAAAGAGAACAAAGGAACAAGAGACAGTATTTGTTGAACAAATACTTGCAAGCTACTCTGGCCAGGCTCTATCCTAAGCCCTGGAAATACAGCAGTGAACTTGACATCCCAAATCCTCACCTTGCTGGAGTTTATACTCTAGCAAGACAGACAAACTCAAGAAATATTGCTACAAGTGGGACAGTCACTGCAAAGATACCTGTAGCTGAAAGTTTTTTAAGATGGAAAAGCATACAATATATTTGCACGTTTATGGTTTTACCCAGTAGAGAACAGACAATTGAAAAGAGTTGCTGGAATGATACTCTTGAAGAGGCAAGAGGACATAGGTGTACTGCACATATAGGCAGTTCACCTTGCTTAAGAACTGGGATGCATCAGTCATGTAGCAGGATGGGGATGGCAGAGTATATGGCACATGGAACATGTAGATCTCTTCTGGGTGCTTCTATATTTTTAGGAAAAAGTCATTAGCTGTAACTAAGGATATAGGTAGAGGTTTTGGAGAATTAGAGAGAGAAGAGAAGGTATAAAATATACTTCCAAGAAGGTGGTAGAGAAACAGAGCAGGAAAATGAAGATGCGATATTAAACAAGTTAACTAATGGTTATTAAGTTAAAGTGACAACAGTCAACTTAAGCAAAACTTCAAATAGATCACTTGGGTATACCCTCTCCCTCTACCCTCCCAATCAAATGCCTAGAAGCAAATGACTGAATAGTCTATAGATGAGGATTTTTTCATCTGGTCTCACCATAACATTTTTTGGGTTTATTTGTCTTTCTTAAACCTGTCAAGTTTCTCACCTATAAAGCAGGAAGGATACCTTGCCAAGTACTTTACTGGACTATTGCTGCCAGCATCATTCCACTACAGATGTGCAACACAGGCTAAGGCATTGTTATAAAGAGCTTGAGTAATAGGCTTCTGGAAGTTTTCTTCGTTCTCAAAATTCATTCCTAATTATTCAAATCCATCATTTGCATTCAAGTGTCTAATTTTGTTTTCAATCTGTTAAGGGCATTACCTATGATCAGTTAAGCAAGGCAACTAATATCTGACGGCCTGTTTTCCCTTTATCCAATTGCCAATTGTCAGTAGCAGGAGATGCAAGTTTTTCAAAGAAATCTAACCTAGTCTGATTCAATCCTGATGCTAACACCATCTTCAATGAACATAGCAAAAGTTTTCCATAACTGCTTCTGGCAGAGCCTAAATCAGTCTGAACCTAGAGAACCCCAGTTCCATAGTTTATTTTGGGCATTCATATTTCCTTTCAGTCTAGTACTTAAAAGATTTTACAAGTATTTAATCGAAACAGTTCCTAAACCAATTACCCTGATATTGGAAAAATAAAGAAGAAAATGATTCACTCTGACAAATGGATTCGACAATGTGACCTTCAAAAAAAATTAAAATCCTTATTGTCCAGGTCCAGGGTAGAAATGCAAAAGGGAATTTATAGGTAAAACTGCAAAGAGAATCGCCCTCCTAGCAGGATGGAAGAGAGCTTCTTGGTCATTACCTGGCCACAGGTCTTCCTGTATTGACCATTATCAGTTAGCACCCCTAGCACGGTTCTCTGTGAGGGGTCCTGGCCAAGCTGGGCTCTGGTTATCATTTGACAGGTCTCAGGACCATGGGTCACTGGGGCCAGGATGACTCCACTCTTGGAGCTGCTGCAAAGCATAGCTGTAGTCTCCACTGGTTGCTGCTACTGGGGAAGGAAAAAGAGAGAAGTCAGAAGCCGGTTAGTCAAACTCCTCATATCCATGGGCTCCAAGAATGTAGCTCTAGGAGGGTGAGCACTAAGACATGATCTTCCTTGCAGTTCGGGCTCAAAGAGCATGAGCCGCCACTCAACAGCAGTTGAACAACGCTGCTTTGAACCAAAACAGCTATCTGAATCTCGGCAGGCTTTCTTCCAAGCCTGGATCAGGGTTGGAAGGACAGACAAACCCGAGGAACCGCGAAGTCCCGAAGCCAAGGCCCATGTCAATTAGGAGTCTAAACCTATCAGCTCCAGTCCTTCCCCGCTGTGATGCTCAACTCCCCTGCCAGCAAACAAAAGGCTTAGGATACATTACTGTGAAAAAGTGCTTCCACTTCCCGAGTAACAAGGTGCTGCTCCGTGGCCCTCCTCCCACCAGACCGAAGGCCCCAAAACCTGCTTGAGACTCACAGCAGGCCTCGCTCTTCTCGGCTTTATATCTTTATATGAGTCTCGAACTATTAGCAAGTGCACATGAGAATTGGGGTAAAGGGATTGGGACTAAGGGGTCACCGAAGGGGGCGGGGTGGGGCGGGGCGCCGCTGGAGGGGACTGAGGTGTTAATAGATTCCAGCCCCGGAGCCTGCCTCCCAGCGGCCGCCGCCGCCGCCGCCGCCGGGGTTCACAGCACTAATTACTTTCAACTCCCCCCTCCCACCTTGCGTCTGTTGAATCGGCCAATCAGAAGCGCTCCCGGGCCTCGCGGGGGCCGCTTCCATGCCAACCGCAGCCGGCGTGCGCGCCCCCGGGCTGCATCGCCATGGCGACCCTCTCACCTGACACGCTCCGCGCCGACGCGCCACGACCCCTGGGCCTTCAGGGCCCGGCGGACCCCTCCCCAGGCGGTCCTCCTGCGCGGCCCTGCCCGGGCGTGCCGGGGCAGGCGGTTGCAGTTGGCACCCGCGCCCTTTCTGGCTAATGCCCGGGACCTGGGAGGAAAGCCGCCCAACCCGTGATGGCGGGCGCTTTGGAAGGGACTGTTTCCCTGAACCCGTTCTCTCAACAGCCGCTAACTCCTCCCGCTAACGTCTTTCCCGCGGCCCGCTCCTGAGAACCTTGTCTCGGGAGAGCGACGCAGGGCCCTCGGGGCTGCGCAGGCCCGAGGGCGCGGCTCGCTCCCTATCTCCGGTTCACGCACCTACTCTTCCTCCTAGAGGGAAACGAAGGAGCGGCGGGTTGGCCCCAGGTTTGGGCCGAGGCCTCCTAATCCACGGTGGCAGCGTGCCTTCGGTCATTTGGGGTCCTTGCGCACCAGAGGCCGCGCCTGGCCGGCCCGGCTTCCAGTGCATGTGGTTTGGCAGGGCTGGAGAAGAGATTTAGGGTTTTAGGGTAGCAAGGGGAGCGCGAATTTCCCGCGAGGGCTCTTCCTTGACTTATTCCCGGCAGCCTCGAGTTGAAGCGGGTCTAGGAATGCGGGATGAGTGGCCCAGGAAGAGGAAGGAACGCGGGAGGGGTGGGGGGTGGCGGAAAGCGATGAGTCCTGGGACAGAGGTGAGGCTCGGAACTGGAGGCCGGCCAGGGGGCCTCGCCTCGGGGCCTGGCCACGCAGACAAGGAAAATCCCTGGATCCAGGGGTCCCCGATCGTCTAAGAAAATCAGGGGATTTTATATAGAGGTACAGGTTGAGCTATGGGGAAGGGAGAAGCATATCCTGAATCCAGGGAGCCCTGGCATCTGGAGAGATGACTGGTGACTAGTAAACTAGGTGGAAGAATATTTCCTTTTAATATGCACATTGAACGTATGTTTCTGTTTCAGTTGTTTGCTTTAAAATTTTATTTTTAACACCCATCCCTAAATCACTAAAGTAAATCCCAAAGGCTATGCAAATGGTCACTTTAAGCAATGCTTTCCATTTCAGTGCAAATGATTGCAAATCTTACCACCTAAAAATCTCTTTCAGCAAGCAAGCTTGGGTGTGCATTGTTTTCATGGGGAAATTCAAGCTCTGTAAACTACAAAACGTGCTGAGGAAAGCTTTTGAGTCAGATTGTAGGGGAAAGTATCTTGGGAATCTGCTGGCTGCAGAAGGAGTGAAGAAATTGAACGTGTTCAGTATGAAATTAACGTCTATACATTTGTCCCAGACATTCATTCATTGAGAAGCAACAATGCCCTTGCACGCTAGAATCCCTAATACCTTTGAATATGAAGGCAATATCTGAGCAATGATAGCATATTGACTGCAACAAGAGAGGAGTTAGATAGGAGCAGGACAAAATATTATTCTTTGCCACTTAGCTATGCAGAGCTGAGGAAAGGACCATTGCTGCCCTTTGCTGGCCTCTCGCTGCTTTCCTAATTCTTCCTGGGAGTCCTCCCACACTTGACCACACTGTTGTGATTTGGGGGGCTGCTGAAGACCTCAGCACTTGGGGTGCACATTTTTGTATAGGGGATTCTTTGGCTGTCTCTCCTGTTGCTGCACCAGGGGTGTTCCAGGGCATTTCTGGGAGTCGATTTCCAGGGAAAGGTTGGAAAATTCTAAGAATAGATGTTCCCTTTACTACACATGTTGCCTACCAATAATTAACTTTTATAATGAGCTTAATGTATGGGCCTGTATACAATTTTATGTTAAGCAGATTATAATGAGCAAAGGTTGCTTCAAAGTGGCAGTCAGTGTACCTGTGCAGCCAATCTTGAGCCCACTTGAGGGGCTGCCTTTTTGGTTCCTTGCTGCAAGAATGTATGTGTAGCTTTCCCATGGGTCACAATTTTATCTGACCATTTCAGGATCTAGTCTACTGGGGTAGTCCCCCTTTTTCTCTGTTTCAGTCCCTCCCTAGGCTAACCTACCTAACAGTGGGGACTTGTTATGAGGGTACAGGAGTAGAAATTGCTCTTCGTTGTAGCTAATTGATACAAGGCTTTCCTTTGTTCCCTCCAGCTATATAGGTTGGCATCCCTGTAAAAATCATTTCTCTGTTATAAAGTTGCTGGAGTCTAGAAGTTGCCCTGACCCTCTCATGACTATGTCTCATTGCTGCTATCTTGATAGACTACACAAAGTAGACAAATAAATATTACCCAAGTAAAACCATGAAAAATTGAGTTTATGCCATCATAGAAATTCATTCCCCCAAAACTAGTTTACTTTAACTTTTTTATGTTCTACTCATTGGATCCTTTCTAATCTTTCATTTAACATTCCTACTAAGATCATCTACAGATATATAACATTCTGAGCCAATGACTATAAATTTTCCTTGCTGAGTCAACAGACAGTCTATAGCCTGATGCTTTGCAAGGGTATAATCCCAGTGTTCTAACACTTCAGGATTGAGAAAGGCAATGATTTGTTAATTCCAGAGGCCTGCATGTGACTCTATTCTGGTATACAGTAATCTTTCTCAGACCCTGCAGTTTTCCTGAGGTGCCAGAGTATGGAGCAGTTTTAGAAGTTTCCCAATATGGGAGGGACCTGAGTATCCCTGGCTTTACCCCCCTGAGTTTGGAGGACTAGATTGTCAAAAATGTCAGGATTGGATATTTCCCAAAAAGAACCCCACAAAAACACTAAACAGATAAATGAGTCCCTACATTTATTGCAGCATCATTTACAATAGCCAAGAACTGGAAACTACTCAGGTTACCCATCATCAGATGAATGGATAAAGATGGTGTGGAGTATAGACACAGTAGAATACTACACAGCTATAAAAAAGGAAACCCTATCTTTTGCAACAATATGTAGGTGAGTCTTGATATAACTTTAACTTTATAAAGGTCTATATACATATAGAATCTTGACCAATTTTCCTGTATTTATAATGTTTATAAATTATAAGAAAAAGGAATGTTTCCAAAGAAGCATTCCAACCATTTTGTGGAAACTGAGAAGAGAATAATACAACTTGACTTTGATATTCATAAAGGTATTACTGAAGCATTTATTTTCTCTCTTACCTATACACTAATTCTACTAAGTCTAGTAAAATATTTATTTACAAGTTAAGATTAGCTTTAATGAATCTGGCGTGTTACTTGTATAATCATCATAATAATAATCATGTAGAATGGTCTCAATTGCTTTTCTAGAATTTTCATAAGGAGACTAGATTGAACCCAATGACCTCTTAGGGCTCAGGAACTACAACTGGGTCTTCAGACTCCACCTGTAATACCTGTGAGATCATGTTAATTTCTTTATTCTTGAAGTCCGCAAATATCTAGGGTTTCCGGGCCTCTCAAACAGTGACATTCCTTACCCTCTTGATGGGTATCTGGAACCATGTGATTAAGGTAGCAGGATGATTTTTGTTACTTTCTTTTGACTTCCGTTCCCAAAAGTTAAATTGTCTCTCATTTGTCAGGTAGAGACAAACCAGTTAAAGCCTCTATACTCTATTACAAAGAAAAAAAAGTTTTTTATTGGACTTATGCTATAATAGCATTGTCCTGAGAAAAAAAATACTAACAGTTTTTCTGCTCACGGTACCAGTAAAAGAGAAAAGTAAGTGCTCAGTTCTGCTTACAAAATGGTACAATTAATTGAGTCGTTGCAGATGTCAGTTAAAAATATTCCTTTATCCAGTAAAATATAAGTGAACCAATGTTTTAAATCAAAAGTCAAACAATAATTATACTCATTCCCATTAGTTCCTTTTACTCCATGAAATTAATTTTTGATCTTGACTTATTAGAACGACTTAAGACTTCTTTAATTTGTTACCCAGTTTAGTTTTATGATAACCTTATGGAAGTCCTTTCCATGAATCTCGTGAAAAAAAAATCAGAATAAACCTATAACTGGCAAAGAAAAAAACCAAAAATTACCATAGTTAAAGATCTAATTATAACATAATTGACAAGCATTTCTCAATTTTGTGGCATACAATATTTTAAAATAATCTCTGGCAAGTATATATATTACTTTTTAGGAATTTTATGGAAGTCTTAGAACATAACTGTCAGACCGCCACACAAGTGCATGCTATTACCATAAGGATCTTGGGGTCATGATCTAGGGTTCTTGTGAGCCCAAGAGAGATTTTGTCAGGCTTACCCACTTGGGGGACAGAGTCAGCACAGCCATTTGAAAGCAAAAGTAAATGGAATTTATTGAAGATAGTACAAGAGATAACATTAAGAGATAGGATTAGGGCAGGTTATATTCCAAGAGGGGAATAGGCCAGGTTTTAGGCTGAGATTTTTAAGGAATTTAGTAGTCCTTTCCCCATGCAGGAGCATCCTAGTAAATCCCCTTTATTGGAGGACATTAGATTGGTACTAGGTCTCTTACCTTTTTGATTGGAGGACTGCCTCTGTCCCCATCACCCTTGTTTCTGCTTACTCACTACCTAGCATTACTAAGGAAGCTAAGAATTTGCTTGTATTTTCCTAATGCTTCTCATAAGATTTCATCATACTGAGTCTAATTTAATATCTCTCCTTCCACAAAGAGGATCATTTCTTTATACGAAATATTTTTAGGTGCTCTCTAGGATTGCCCAATTTTCCTTAGAAGCCAGACTTCTTATTTAGAATTGATTTTGAGAAGGTTTGGGACGTTTTGACTAAGTATTATAAAGCTTCAAAATAACTACTAAAGACTATAATGGAACAATATTTTATCACTCACAAGTCAAAGTCATTTAGATATACTAGAATCAGTTTTTAGTTTATCAGTTGCTTGATACAGATAACTTGCATAAGACAGATTCTTTCTAGCTAGATTTCTTAAACAGTTTACAATGTGTTATCAAAAGCTGACCTTAGTTTCAGTACAGAATTTGTCCTTTTTAGTAGATGAAGAAATTAAGATTTTGTTTTAATAAATGTTACTGATATTAAAGTTCAATTTTAAAAAGTCACCTATAAAGTGAAAGGTTTTTCTGGGCTCCACGAGGAAAGAAAATCAATTAGACAAAAAGTCGAATAGCCAGGGCTTTATTGGGGTTTGCACACCCGGGCGAGGTTCTCCGGTCCTCGGAACGAGGGCCGGGGAAGTCGGGGAAGTCGCGCCCGAACAAAGGGAAGCGTGATCTTTAAGCAAAAGAATTTCGCGGGCTTCATACGTCGCGATTGGGGATTGGTCCTGTGATTCCAGGTGTGGTTTTGTCAGCTTCCTTTTTCCCGGGTATGGCCGTCATTTTGTCCTTCTGGGCCAGCCTAACACAAAGATTTTCCTTAAGTTCCTTTCTCATAAAACTTCTACAACATTCATTTTTACTTCCTCATTTTTGTCTCCGTTCTTCCATTCCAAAAATAATCACTTTCCCTTTAAGACAAAATCTCTCCCTCCAAAAAAAATTTCCATTATTTATAGCGTCCCTTTTACTGAACAATTACTTTACTTTTTATTATATTAAAATATGTTCTCTTTAATAGTATATATTATATAGGGATAAAGGAAAGAAAAATATTCCTATCCCTGAGGTTTCTCTAAGGGATGGGAAGGAAGGTCAGTGATGAGATAGGAAGGGTACCACAGTCTTTATGGAGATTAAAGTTCTGTTTTCCCGTTGATAAAAAGATTAGGTCACCCAGGTATGCAGAGGACACCACCCTTACAAAGAGATTCTTTTCCTTTACAGATGCAAATACCTTAAAAGATAACCTCTACCCAGTTCTTAAAGTCTTTCATCCTAATTTTGCTTACCAACAACTTTGCCATTAGTTTTACTTTCTTACATTAGAATTCTTAAACCTCAAAAATTTAAGTTTTCAATTAAAAGTATTTATAAACAATACAAAAGTCCTTGATTTCATCAGCATTTTTTCCAGATCATGGGATTCACAAGTGCTGTTCTTCTTCACAGGAGACTTTCTCTGGGTGGCATAAGACATGTATTTATACATCCACACTCTTAGTTTTCTGGCCATAAATTGACACATGTTAATGAAAGGGACAGATTGGGAAGTTAAAGCTGAAAAGCAGGAAGAGGCAAAATTAAATCACAAAAGAGATGGGTCAAATTAAAAGAGGCAAATTAATTAACAAAGGAGAAATAAACCAGAAAGGAAGAAAGAATCACTAAAATAGTTCCTAATGAAACAGGGAATTTGGAAGAAAGTAAAGACTTTTACTTACTGAGTCACTCAGCTCACAAGCCAGCCTTGAGGCCCCCAAAACAAGAAAGTTCAATTAGGCAATCAGTCGTGAGAGAACTGTATGGTCCAGTTTGTGCACAAAACCCCGACACACCCCGGGGCTCAAGGGCGAGCTGTTCTGTTCCTGGCACCTCCCCCTGAACCAGATGCGCAGAATGAAAATTTTAGATAATGGGAAAATGTCAAATGTTACTATGGAAACCTGTGACAACCATAGTTGCAGATTATCAACTGCCTTTGTTCCCTGCACCTCTCTGTATGTCTGTATAAACCCTGAGTTGCTTTCATAGGTCACTGTATGATTTGGGTGAAACCCCATACAGTCACCGGCAGGAATAAATCTCCTCTTAAAATTCTGGCATGTCTCTTTGATCTCATTGATCATTTTGTAACATTAATACCTGGCCTACATAACAGGGTCCATTTCCAACTATCCTCCTCTTCTTTTCTTCCAAAGAGGACAGCCTGTTTCTCTCTCACACCTAAGAGCACCTTATCTTTCTCTCCTCTTTTTAATCAATAATTTTTTTTGTACTCATTTATACTGAAACAAGGAACTAGAAAAACTTCATTTTTGCTGGGTTACCCTGTAAACCACAAAGCCCTGAGGACCCCACTTTCTTTCTAGATAATCAATGCCTCTGACAGTGAAACAGAAACCTTGGCACCTGGAATGCTAGGTACCTGCCCAGCATGGAAAACCTTGGCTGGAGGGGTTTCTGTTAATCTGCTAAAATCTAGGAAGAAGTTAAATGCCAAACAGATAACTTAAGACATTTTGGGTGTGACCTCTGCTATGTAACAATTATAACCACTGTTCTGCTTCTGTAAACTGGAAAAAACAAGCTATAAATACCCTATGCTATTTGGGGTGGGGGGTGTTGCTCGATTTCGGTGGTGCTCTCCCCCTTGCAGCTGCCTGCTAATAAGGTCCTCTTAAATGCTCTGTTTAATGATTTTTTCCTGACAAATCAAGATTATAGTAGTGTTATGGCAAAGCCTCCAGATGGTGAGAAGTCTGACAACCAGGACTGGAAGGCTGAGAAAAAAGATCTTTATTACAAGCACTGGTACTGGCTCAGGAGTATCCTTACCCAAAGCTGAGCAGCCAGGGGATCTAGGGGAGCTTCTTATATACC
>RJWH01006529.1:43402-53448 GCA_004363575.1 Solenodon paradoxus
GGGGGGTGGGGGAGTGGGAAGAGACAGAGAAGAGACATCAGTGCAGAGAGAAGTGATCAATCAAGACTGATAAGACTGAAAGAAAACACAAACAGTGGACAACCAATCAGTATGGTGCTTGTGATTAACTTGCTTGTCAGGTAGAGAAGTGCCCATCTGGTTCTGACTTCCTTAATGAAGGCACAGGGGACTAAACTCATCTTTTGGTGAACTCGGTTCATTATAAAGTCATTATAACAAAATTAGCACTACAGTTTTGACACCCCCCCCCCCGTGGGTGAACAAAAATAATTCTGAGTACTGAGTATGCACCCTAGGAACCTGGTGGTTTCCAGAAAACCATTTCCAGTTTCCAAGAATACTCCACCTTAATCCAGTCCATAGGTGGAGCCATGGGCATGTACATCAGCCAAAGCCCCCTAAACTTTAGAACATCTATGTGTGGGAGAAGACCTTTTCCCTGAATCCAATGCAAATGTTATTCTGCCAGGATTGTTTCCATACTACAGAGGTGGTAGCTACATCCTGTTCTATGGAGACTGCAGCTGTATCCTCATTATCATACTACGGAGGCTGTAACTCATCATGTTTTATGGAGACTGAAGCTATGTCCTGTTATCCTTAACTAAGGACTTGCAAGCATCACCTCCCTACTCTGCAACTGTACATAACTGATAAGAGTTACCAGTAGAAACCACACGTGGCCAAGAAGATGAATCATTACCTCAGTCAATAAAAGGAGCTCCCTTATACCACCCTCTGTTGCTTAGCTTTGGGTAATGATACCCCTGGGCCAGTACTGGTACAATAAAGAGCTTTTCTCAACTTGAGTGCTCAGCTGTCAATCTTCTCATGATCTGGAGGCTCTGCCTTAACTCATGGGCATAGGGGTCAGGAGTCAACTCCTTTGGGAATGACCTGCTCTCCACCCTCGAACGTGTATTTTCCTTTCACTTTGCTCTGCCAATAAAATTTCACTGCTTGCTTTACTCTGAATTCTGATGAATTGTGACTTGTCGTGAATGTCTTGGGACAAATCATCTCCTCAAGAACAGAAGCACCCAAAGGCGAGAGTCTCTCTGCAGTATCAAAGAAGCCCAGGTTGACATTCCTGGGTGAAGCTAAATTTGAAGATTTAGGCCTAGTAAAACACAACTTTGTTTTGGTACTGTTGCTCCTTTATAAAATTTCATGGCAGTAAGTTTGTTGTTATTTTTAATTTTTGTTTAAAGGAAAGGTACAGGGAGGAATGGAGACTAGTAGAGACTAATAGGTAGACAGGAAAAGAGAGGAGGAGGAAGCATCTTCATTACTTTTTATTTAGTTGTTCACACTGCTTGCTTCTCCCACTCCCGGACCCAGCACTGGAACTGAGGAGCATGTGACTTGCTCCTTCAGAGGTGATTGACCTAATCACTGTTTCACCAGGGTATGCCAATGAGATAGTTATATACTTGGTAGATGCTCAGCAAGTTTCTATTTTTTTAACTCAGTAAACCTGTAAGGTAAATCTAGCCATAGATAGAAAATTACTCAAGCAGTAGTAGAAAAACAATAGGCCCCAAATGAAATTTCCCATGCCAAATTTCCACCAAGATTTAAAAGCCAAGAGGTTTTTGTCTTTCCAAGGTTGGAATTCCAAAGCAAAGAGTCTGGAATTATAATAGTAATGCTGTCCTGCCTAATATAGTACTCTTTTTACTTTCCTTAACAATCTTCTCCCATTCTCTTTCAGAAAGACTGAACATTTTCCCTGCTGTAAAATTTATCACATATTTAATTAAATGTCTTAAGGACATGCTTGTATTAAAATAATGAACATAGCCTAGCTTTTATTTACTCAAAATTACCTAGATCATTTTGTTACTTATAGTCTGGTGGTTTATTTCATAAGGTGTGGTACACATCATCCCTGGTTCAAGGCTTATTAATCACCAAATATATGTTTGAATGAGTAATATTTGGCATAAAAACAAACTCAACTGATAAAGAGGTCCACAAGTTTTATAAAAAATCTAAAAACTTGGCTTTATGACTAAGAACAATAAAAGTAGAAAGAAATTTCTCACAAATTGTGTAGTTTTAGTGAGCTGCATAATTATAATTTTGCCACTATAACCAAATCAGGATTAGAACTCAAAATTAGTAGATTTTAAGTGTCTTTGTATTTTATATAATGTATTTTATAATTATATGAAAAGTAAACCATATTTAATTATAAATATATATTTAATATCTAAACTATTTGGTGCCGCATATACTAATGGAACATTTTCCTAGCTTAAAGAATTATATGGTCAGTATTTCCAACCTGATGTTCAGTGATCTGCTAGTTTTGACACTAAGATTAATTTCCATTCTAAGGATGACAGCTAAATTCTGTACAAGGGTTTTTAAACACCCAATAGGCCTATTAAAATGAACTCCTCCCCCTCCAAATTACAATTCAACAATTCTTTTCTGTTTGCCAGCAATAACCTGGCATTTTGGAAGGAGTTGTAACTTCAATTATATTTGTTAATTGTAGCTACTAATTAACCTCCTTTTCAAACATTTCAGTTTTCATTGATTTGTATAAAATCAAGTTGATTTTTATCATAGAACTGTAAAAGAAATGAAGATGTAGAAGACAGTTCCATTTAAGAATATATTTTTTCTGTCTGGGGACATGCCTTTGACATTCTTCATTTCAGACCATTCTATATGGTAATAGGAGGCATGGATGTTGGGGGCCTTGGGTAGTTGTAACATTTTAGTCCATAGCACCAGGGAAGATAACTAATGAATCAGGTAAGTACAGTTTGAAAAACAGACAGAATTTACTGTCTCAGGAAGTACATACCAGATATAAAAAGTGGATCCATTAGTATGTAGCAGATGAAGTAAGATTTCATTAAACTCTGTGAAAAACAAAAAAAAGTCACTTTCTCTGAGTAAAAATTGTTTTAATAGATATAGGAGAGTAAACAAAATCCACCATTCATTCATTCATTGATCTCATCTTACAATTTTTTTTTTAATTTTCTTTTTCATTTTTTAGAGAAAGGAAACAGGCAGGAATGAAGGCAAGCAGGTAGGTAGCAAGGAAGAGAGAGGAGGAAAACGCATTATTTATTATTCAGTTGTTCACGTTGATTATTTTGATTGCCCCCCCACCTCCCCCTCCCCCTGGGTCACAAACTTGGGTCCTTGGACTTTATGAGGACTAAGGGCACAACCACAGATTTAAAGTCTGAGCCAGCAGGGTACACCCCATCTTATAAATATTTTACAAGCATTCATGTATACCAGGTATCGGTCAACAATTAAGGATGCTCCCTATTCTCAAGGAAGTTTTTGCTCCAGGCAAGGAGAGATAAACATATTTATGACGCAGCAAGTTTAGTGCTAATTTTGCCATGGGGGGCACAGATGCGTAAACCATGAGCAGGTAGAGCTTAGAGAAAAGGAACAGATCTGTAGAGATTTGAAAGCAGCAACCAGACCTGATAATACAGATGTTCAAGGAAAAAAAAAAAAGAATAGTAAAAATAGGATAGATGGTACAGGCCACAAGTGTCATGGAAAGGAGGAGCCCAAGCCACAAGAATTTGCATCTGTCTATCCAGTACCTTCTAAGGAAGAGCAATAAACTGTGATGACCAAAAACCCCTCATGCCTGTTCCTCCTGGCTATGGGGCAGACTCTGAAATCAACTATCTCAGAAGAAGTCCACGTTAAAAGAACTTGATTGAGAGAAGGCTCTGAGGACTTTAGGTACCATGAGTTGGCCCTAAAAATGCTCAAGTAGAGGTACACTATGAAAGTCATCCCTGTGACTGCTGAGTTGAAACCTCTAGTAGAGGCCTTTCCAAGATTCTGCACCAAGAGAAAAATACATTTCAGTAGGACAATGAAACTATCAAACGATTTGGAAACTGTCGAATTGTCAGAACTTTACTGAAAATCAATCTATTATTAGAGAAAATGAAGAACTTGGATTTTACATCATCATTGGTCTAAAATCCATTTGATTACTCACAGACTGATATGAGGTAATTGCATCATTAAAGTTAGCTGTCATGTATTATCTTTTTAATAGTCCTGTTTATGTAGTTTTTCTGTACAGAACAATTATTGTATCATCAATTCCATAATACAGTTGATTTCATAAAATGTATTTCCTATATTTTGTTTATCTTTATCTCAATCTATAATTGAAAATATTATGGAATTTCCCCATTATTTTCCTGTGTATTTGATTGACTGAATACCATATCTGAAGATAGGTATATCCCATTAAATTCTAGTAGTCATTTACTGATATTTTTCTTAATTAGATCCTATTGCCAGTAAATCACCGGACATTTGTAAAGTTTGATTTCCATTGTCTCAACACTGATTGTTCATCAATAAATTAATATTGACAGTGGTTATAATAAATGACATTAGTTCCCATTCTAAACTTTAAGGTACTTTTAAAGTAAATTTTTTCATGCTGATGACAAAGAAATCCAAACCTTGTTGTAGACTTGTTATATCTTTTTGGTTACTATTAGAACTATCAAACCTAAAGAATTTATGTAGTCCTTACTTGTGAAAATTCTATCTATAGAAGAAATCAAAAATGAATATAAATTTTTCCTTGTAGAAACAGTGTGTCATAAAGTTCTTCATATGTATGTGTTCTTTTTTAAACATTTAATTTACTTTCTGATTGAATGCGACAGCTTAGTGGTTTTCCCTTGTCACCAGAATTGTCATCATTAATAAATCTTTACCTGGTTGTCAAAAGCATTGGTTCTACCTGAAGTGCATTGTGTTCTGTATATAAGGAACTAAACACGTTTTGTGATAGATATATAGGCCACATAAATGAGTAAGAAATATTATCCAAAAGACTGGAAACAACAAATGCTGGCAAGAATGCAAAGAAATGAGAACACTTTTAAATTGTTGGTAGGAGTGTAAATTGCTACAACCATTATGGAACACAATATGGAGAGTCTTCAAAAAACTGAGAATAGAAATTTCATATGATCTGATTATCCCACTTCTGGGTATTTACCCACACACACAAAAAAATAATTTGAAGAGATATACTCACCCCAATGTTTACTGCAGCATCATTTGCAATAGTCAAGAAATGGAAACAACCTAAGTGCTTATTGACAAGTGAATGACTAAAGAAGTTATAGTACACACACACACACACACACACACACACACACACACACACACACCCCTAAACAAGATAAAATCCTGCCACTGTGACAGCATGGATGGAACTAGAGGGGACTATGCTAAGTGAAATAAATCAGGAGGAGAAAGACAAATATCAGATAATTTCCCTCACGCAAATTTTCCCTTGGACACTGACAAAACTGAATTTATCAGATGGGATGAGGTTGGCAGGTGATAATAGCAAAGAGTATTGAGGGTCCAACAGACAGTGGTGGAGGACTATTAGAAATTTGACGGTGGGTGTGGTGTGTTACCAGATATTTGATGAATAATAAACTTGCACATCTAAGTTTATATCTTTATAAATCAAAGTTATCTCCATAAGATTTATATATAAATGCAAGAGTGAAAGTGTCTCACTCAAAGATAGTCTTAAAGAGCAAGAAAATAAGCACACAATTAGCCACAAGGTAGAATACCACTATTGTCTAAGAAGTCCAGAGAAAGTTTTGGTCACAATCCAGGTATATTTTTAATTCATGAAGGAAATTTGGATCCGGTTTTAATAGACAGGGACCGTGACGATTATTTTAGGGAAGGAATGCTATATGAGTAAAGATACTGAGAGACTTCCAAGTTCTGGGAATTGCTGGTGTTCTACGCCACTCAAGGTTATATAGCGAGGATACAGGTTAGTGAGAGTGGACGATTTGACCACTAGGATGATTGATGCTTGCAGAGTCCCGAACACCAGAGTAAGGAATTGACTATGAGACATCAGAACAGATGAACGACAACGTTAGAACTATGTACCTGAAAAACAATCTGAGAGCAAGGAATAGTCTAAGATTTGGGAGTAGGAGATGTGTTAGAAACAATTACTAGAGGAAATAAAGACCATGGACCAGGACCATGCTGTCGGCCCTAAAAGGAATAAAAAGTCAATAAGATCATTATGAACATGGAATCTGCATGACTTAGCACTTGACTGTATGTTGGGTTTGAGGATAAGACAGAGGCAAGCATATAATTTCTAGGTCAGAGTAATCAGAGAATAGTAGGGTTGACAGAGATAGAGCTCCCAGATTAGCTGGATGCAGAGGAAAAAGCAAGTGAAGAAAGAACTTAATTTTGAACATCATATTAGAAGACTTTTTAAATAAATGTCCTAATAACTGTCTAACAACTGACCAACTTTTCTTTTTATCTCCATCGCTGTGTCTTATCTATGAATTATATAATATTGAATTGTACTTGTTTTCAGGAGTTGATTATGCAATTAGAGGTAAAGGTGGATGGTAACACATTTTTCAAGAGTTTGTCTAGTGTCCCCCTTATAAAATAATAGATGGTTATTGCAGGAAAACCCAAGAAGAAGAAAGGAATGACAGCTTCGTGTCTGTTGTTTCATGAACCTATTCTTCCATTCAAGAGGCCCTCTTCCAAGGCCATAAACTCCTTGAGATCAGGGATTGCATGAGAAAGCTTATTTAACTCATTTCCTGCACAGTGCCCAGGACATAATAGAAACTTAATAAATTTTTATTGGTTAAATGACTGAAGAATAAGTTATAGTTTACACTTGATTTGATATGGAGAAAACAGGATGATATACGGAAAATGTAAAAGGCTGCGGAACTGATGATTAACTATAGAAATACTGTCAGCAGCCAGAACCTTACACTTCCCACCATCCCTCTTTTGTAATTGGTGTAAAATCTCTGACCTTTGTTCACTGGAAGAAAAGACAGAAACAATGAAAGGGGTGGTGCAGGAGAATGTGAAAGAAGTTGACAAATGGTTAATAGGACTGTGCTGACATGCTGACTTGTGGTCATCACCTGGATGAGAACTGGACCTTCAGAATGCAGAAAATAAGGCTACGCTGGCCCTATAAAAAATAACTTACTCCTTCCCCTAGGGAGGTCTACAGTCTTTCAGGCATGAGCCGCTGTGGTGGCCTTTGCCCAGCAAAGCAACATATTTTCTTTTCTTTATTCACCTAAACTGTCTCCTTGCTCCTGATTTGACCCAGACATGCAGAGACCATCATCGGTAAGAGTTATATAAGTGAATCAAAGATGGCTCCTGTATGTTGGTCTTATGTTGCTTACTTCTTCAGTGCATTACTAGTACCAAACTGCAATTCTTGCTGTGCAGTTGTTTTAAATAGAGCCCAAATAAGCATGTATTTTTTAGTCTCTTAGAACCTGCCTACTTTGCAACACTCAAGAAACTCATAAAATAGCACCCAACATCTGTTAGTTTTAAATGAACAAGCCCCCAGACTATAAAAGCTCCCAAGTCCGTTGCTTCCCTTGGGATCTCTGACTCAGAGACTCCTATCAGGTTGCTGGGTGACATCACTTAAACATGTAACTTCTCCCTCTGATTTTCCTCTCCCTTAGGTTCCCTTGCTCTCTTCCTCTTTGGGATGATGGCTCCTCAGCTTTGCCCCTGGAAGGTCTCAAAGTCAGAGGGACTTCACATCAATCCTTTCCGCCCATACTGTTCAAAACTCACTGTGTGTTACTGCCACCTTGTGGTCATCTTTTCCCCTTGCCCACACCTAGAACACTGAAGTCGCTGTAATACTGCAGGTTTATGAGAAAGAAAACACAGATTTATAAAAACTGTTTCCTCACGTCTCTCTGTGTTTTTTTTTTTTTTCCTTTTTTTCTTTTTAAAGTAACTTCAAATTAAGGTACGCATTGAAAAAATTCTTAGACCTAAAAAACTTTAAAGATACTTAGAGATTATTTCATAAACCCTTTCCTATATAGGTAAGGAAATAGGTTTAGACTTCCCTCTCCTTCCTGAATGTGAAATTTCAGAACCCATAAATTCTAATTCCAGAACATATACTAAGAAAGTCATCATTAATAGCTTCAAATATTTGCCTATAGAATTGTATATAAAGGAGAAAAATGAGAAATCTGTGTCTTAAATAAGGAATATGTTATATTACAGTAATTGTCAATTAGGTAGCATTAGTATGAATAATTACCATGCAGCCATGTCAAATGTATAGAAAATGATGTAGAGAAAAAAAAGTACAGACATTTCATAATATATTTTATTAGATAAAGTATAAAACTTAAGTTTAGAGTGCTGCATTTAAATGTTTAAATTTTTATAGGCTTGAAAACATCAACAATAAATATAAAATATTAAGTCGTTATCCTTATATCATAGGATTGTTTGATTATAGGTTAGTTCATTTGCCTTTATTAGTTTCTAAGTTTTCTATAATGAACAATATTAATTGCTTAATAAGAAAAATTCATTATTAAAGAAATATATCATAGCAAGTTGCAGGATTAGACTAACAGTGTTGCCCAATAGAATTTTCTACAATAATGGGAATGTTCTATATCTGCAGTGTTCAATGCAGTAATGACTATCTAGATATGACTGTTAAGCATTTGAAATGTAACAAGTGCAACTAAAGAATTAGCTCTTTTATTTGATGTATATAGTCACATGTAACTGGCAGCTACCATTTTGGTCAGAATAGGAGAGACTATTTGGTGGGGGTGAACAATCCAGCACATTAAGAGACAGCAAGTACAATCTCTGCCATGAAGCATGCAAATGTCAATGCTTATCATACCTAGATTTCTCCTGATATTATTCTGATACCATAATTTTGGATAAAGTGTCATAACAGATAATGACTTGAAATCATCTATTCAGTGTAAGTTATTTGAGAAACATGAGCTTCACTATGTGATTCATAAAGAAGACCTATTTTTAAATTAAAACAGTTTATCCAGAAATTACATTTCTGTTGTTAAAATGAAATGCTTATGCTTTCCCTTGGTCAGGCAAACGTCCAGAGACAGAAGCAGAACAGCTGAAAGAGCAAGTTGTAGTCTGTTAATTTGCTGTCTTAATCTAACTTTCACCACCTAATTTGATGGATTTATTTTCTTAGATTTACTGAATGCAGTACTTACATAATAGTTCATGTAAATTGCAGTTTGTTTCATTTGTCATTAAAGCTACATGCTGAATTTTGTGACCAAATTAACACTCTCCTAATTTGAGAATCCACCCTCAGATTGACCCAATATTCCTGAAATCCTCATCTCTCACCAATACGTCATCAGCATCCAAGTTCAGTCCTTCTTTGGGATATATTATTGTTTTGTTTCTTGCTTACTAACTGAGTAAATACCTTATGTGTAGAAATGAACTCTATTATAATACAAAGAACTGTTTATCTGTATTCCAGAAAAGAAATAATGACTTTATGCGTAATAAACTCAGAATTCTATTTTCTGATATTATTGAAATGTATATAAGTCCCTCCATTTTAATAAAATTTTGCAGCTTGATCAGAATTCGTTGTCTTGCTGTCATTCTTCGCACCTCTTGTCCCACCCCTTTCATCCGTTCTAGGTGGATCTCCGGACCCCAGCTGATTACTCCGCAGGTCGGACTCAGGTGGCGCCCAACGTGGGGCTCGAGACCCACTCGAGATCCGCCGAGACGGATCGCCGTCCCTGTCAGCCTAATCCCCGCACGGATCACCGCAAATGCCCGATGGCGAGCCGAATCCATGAGAAGAAGAAGTCCCTCCCTCGACGGCGGCATTAGCAAGGTAAAGCCCAATCATGGGACAAGCATGTTCACAAAGCGATATTTTCATTAGTCAGTTAAAAGAATCTCTCAAGGTGCAAAAAATTCGGGTTAAGAAAAAAGATTTAATTTCATTTTTTGCTTTCCTTTTTAAGACATGCCCCTGGTTCCCACAAGAGGGCACCATTGACTCGCGCATATGGGACCGCGTTGGCGATTGCCTTAACGATTACTATCGAGTTTTTGGTCCACAGACCGTGCCCATTACAGCCTTTAACTATTATAACCTTATAAAAGAT
>RJWH01006530.1:0-53277 GCA_004363575.1 Solenodon paradoxus
ACCGGCTGCAGAATGCCCGCTCTTGGCCTTTCTGAGTCACTGCCTGACCTCATTCCCAGCTGGGTGCACCCTGGTGGAGTAGTGGTTAGGTCCGCCACCTCCAGTTGAGCAATGTCCACATACATCCCACGGGGCCGGGGAGAACCACCAAGATGAACAGCTAAATAAGAAATCAAAATTAAAGGCTTCTTCCTCCTCTCTCTTCCTGCCTATTTGCCTGCTCACCATCTTCCCTGCCTGCACCTTTTCTTTCAAACATACATACATACACATGTACGGAACACACATACATACACACCCATCATACACATACACAAACAAACGCATGCATATACATGCACCCATCATACACACATGCACATACATGCATGCACACATACATGCATACACACACACAAATCCCATCTGCTCCACTGAGAGGCTCATGAGGCCCCCTCACCCCTCAGCAGCAGCAAAGAGGTTTTAAATGCTTATTTTTTTCAAGGGTGGAGATGTTGTCAATAGTTCCTGCCTCCACAGGCCTTCTCTGGATGAAAAAAGCAGCCGGTTGGCAAGTCTGCCCTGCAGATGGCCGCAGTCAAATGCCTAACAGCTTCAGCGCTGCACTGGATGGCAAGCGATGAAGAAAAGCAGAGGGAGCCTTCCACTCTGAAGAGGCCGCCGAGTGCGGATATTCAAGCCGTGTGCAGCGCGCCTTGCAATAATTTTTAGGGTGTTATTCTCGAGGAGCTTTGAAGTCTCTCACGGCGAAAACATTTTCTTAAGTTATTGGCTTTTAAAAAAAGCAAAATATGGGAACCTTATGATCTTCACTCTCACAGCTCATAAATACTTGTGCAGAAGCAGTAGTCAGGCCCATCAGGCCTTTTCCCTGCTCTCCAGGAGAAATCAAAGCAGCTCCCCATGCACCCAGCTACCACTGCCCCTCTGTCGAGGGAGAAGGAAATATCGCATCTGCAGGGCAGGCAGGTCCTCCCGGAACCCACGGAGAGCGAGCGGTGAGCCATCTTTCTGTCGGCCATAAGATCCGGATTTATCTGCAAAGCCTGGCGCCCCATGGAATTTCTCTCCATGTGTCTCCCTCACCCCCATTTCCTTGAAAGACAGCCTGGCACCCAGTTGCACAAATGGCCCTTTTCAAATGCCTGGCTCAGCACCCCCTTTTCCGGACCCTCCCAGGCTCTCCATGGTCCATGGTATCAATTCAAAATCCTCCAACCCCAGGCCCAGGAGCCCTGTCACTTGCTACCCGCTGTGGCAGCTCTGTAACAGCCCCATGTCACTTGACTCTGCACCTTTCTCTAGGTGGCCTCCTTCCCCTGTCATGCCCACTGCTGAGCTCCCTCCCTCCTGATCCCCGGGTCTTCAAGGGCATCTTCCGTCACTGTGTCTATGAACAGGGTGCCTTTGGCTTGAAGTGAGGTAAATCCAAGTTCATGTTCAGCCTCTGCCACTTAATGATGGCTCACGCCTTCCAGATAAGGCAATTCTGAGAGCAAAGCATTAGGATGAAACACAGGTAGCTTCATGCTTAGACAAAGGGCATGTTTTGCTATGTCTGGGTGAAGACACCCAAGCACCTCCATCCATCCAGGTAAAGAAAAGCAAAGCAGTAGTGTTGTGTGAGCATTTGTTGGCACTTCCATGCCCCTGATATCTCTCCTACATCCCCTTCCTCTCTCTTCCTAATAAAACTGCCAAGTCTTTGTGTTGCTCTCCACTCCTTCCCTAGACACATCAAGCCCTGCACCCCCCAGGGTGTTAAAAATCTCCGCCTTAAATCAGGGCAGTTTGGCAGCAGGACTCACTTGACTGAAGCCATGCCCATCAGAGGACAGGAAGAGGAATCTCAGTGTGTGATAGGGCACCCAGGTGAGCCCCAACTTCCAGAATTTCATCACAGAGGCCCATCCCAGCGCTGGGCAGCCAGGAGCTAGGAGCCGAAGACCCTCATAAAGTCTTCCTTGTCCCCAGTGGCAAAACGGTGGTGCCCGCAGGCCATCCCCGCATAGAGCAGAGTAACTGCTTCCTACTTCTGGAGAACAAAGAGAGACCCAGCCACCCTCACAGCATAAGGGTAGCTTGGAATGCGAATGTCAAAGTTCCATCAAAGACCTTCTCCCTGATAGTGTCTGACTGGAGGTATTTCACAGGGGATAGGGGGGTCCTGGGGAAGGTTGCAGGGGGAGAGAAAGAATCACTAAGGGCACCCCAGGGAGATGCCAGGAAGTAAAGAGGTTCAGACACTCCCTACCCGCCACCAGAAGCCAGAAGTCCATGTGACCAACTCAATGGCGTTTGGAGAGCTCAGACCCCACGGAGTGAGGCAGGTGTGGACATGCAGAGGATGCAGAATGAGGCTGAAGATTACACAGGACGCTGATGGTCAAAAAGCACCCTGAATTGGCACGATGCATAGAGCAGTCTAACTCCAGACCACTCCATTAGAACAGAAGGTGCTTTCAGTTTACTAAATACATCTGTTTAGTAGATGATAGTCATAGTAGGATTTATCTTGAATGCTTTCTTCCACTAAGAAAATATGTCCAACTAACAAGGAAACACCCAGACAGAACAGATCCCACCCCCAAGAGTCTTGAGACCAGAGTCTGTGCCATTAGCCCACTCCATGCCCCTGCCTGCAGTGACTGGTTGGTGAAGGGTCACATGACCTGGAGTGAGCCAATGGGAGTCATCCCTGGGACTTTGGCTGGAATTGCGGTGGGGAGTAGGGGTGCCTTCTTTTCACTGGGATTCCCAGCTTAAGGACAATGTAGCTCTACAGCTGGTTGGAGATATCTTTGCTAGCACATGGAAAAGCCTGGCTGAGAATGAAGCTCACCCGAAGAAAAAGCACCAGGAAATGAAAAAGAGACACCCAAAGATTAATTAGTGAATCCTGGATCCAGCCATACCTGAAGACCATATGACTTCCCCTGAACTTCCCTAGGATGTGAGCCAGTCACTGTCTTTGTGTTTCAATTCATGTTTCTGTTCCTTATAAATAAGTCATGCTGACTTACACACCTGGCTCGTTGGCTCGGGTCCACACCGAGCTTCCTCCTGAAGTGTCTCATCGTCATTCCTGGGTGCTCGACAACACTGGGACGAGAGGAGTGGGCCTATGGAAAACAGCACCGCGCAGAAGCACCGGCCTCACAGAAACAGGGCTGGGGAGCTCGTGATGCCCCTCCTTGCAGCACAGTGAAAACAGCTCAGAATTTGGCATCAGATTGTTCTCAAGGCTCCACTGTTCCATTCACCAGCTCTGTGACGTAGACAATCTATTCTCACCAGGCCTTCGTTTTCCCATAAAAAAAATGACAACAATAACGTTCACCTTTGTAGGCGTTTGTGAAGTTTTAATGAGATTGGGAATATAAAGGACTTGATCCTGTGTCTCTCTCCCAGCAGGAGTTTGATAAATGGCAGCAATTTTATGTCACTGTGGTAGATCTGCCTTCACATGTTCCGCCCTGGGAACGGGAACAGCATGGATTATTGAAATATGTACGTAAGGTCCTCACAATAGTATTACCACCAATGGCTTCAATCTTCTCTTGTGTCTTTTTCATTTTTCTTTTTAACCAGAGCTGCAAATTGTCAACAAAATCCCCCAGAGGGACAGGAAAGGAGGAGGCAAATCACAGTCAGGGGAACCTCTGGGCAGCAACCACGAGACCGGCGGACGACATCTGGAGCTTCCTCTACCTTTGGGGGAGAGAACTGAACGTGAGGAAGCTGCCTCATCCCTGAAGAGAGTCCTTGTTCCCCATCAGTGACACCGGGGATGTCTGGGTCTCAAGCCTTTCCTCCCCAGCTCAGTTGCAGAAGCTGTGGGGAGCAGAAGGCCCATGAATTCTAGAAACCTGGGTTATATTGCTGGGTGTGTGTTCACAGTGGACTGCATGAGGCTGGGTCCCCGTTTCCCCATCTGAAAGCTGGGAGGGCACATCCACTGACTTCTAAGGTCCAGCAAGGAGCCTTTGTGTCTCTGAGTTTGTAGAGACCAGCTTTCACTAGGGATCCCTCTGCTTGTTTCAAAATTACACTCCCCTCTAAAGGGGTGGCCTTCCTCGATGGATTCCGGCTCACCTCCCATGAAGGGTACATTCATGTCAAATCACCACATTGGGTGGCATGTAGCTTTGTCCTGCTGCATTCAGAGGTGTTCAGGATGGGAGAGATTACCAATGGGCACGGCCCTCAGAGTTCTGTGCCCCCACCCATGGCATCAGGGACATCTGGGAACCCGTTTGAGGGGCAAACACTCAGGCCCCAGTCTAGATCTCCTAGGACTGGGTCCCGGCCACCTGTGCGTCAACACGGCTCTAGGGGATTCCCATACACGGGACAGTATGCTCTGGACTCTCCTGATCCATGCAGCCGTCACCAGCTCTGCGGGGCTATTTCAGTGTATGTTCGTGAGGATTAAATCAACTGTAAAAAGGGGTCACAACAGCCACAAAGCAAGCGCGCCATCGCCGTATGTGGGCAGAGCAGATGTAGAAAGTTTCCGTGGTGGCAGAAGCTTCTCTTGGCCAGACCAGTCTGGACAAGTCTTGTTTCTCAGGTGTGGTCCCCGGAGCAGCAGCACCGTCCTCACTGCAAGCTCGTTGGCGATGCAGAAGCCACCCACCCCAGACCTGGGGGATCAGAACCCTCAACTGAATGAGAGCCCTGGGGAATAAAACACACTTTGGGCACCGCGGATGGTGGAGCAGGTAAGTCCACCTTGGCATAGCCTACATGCATCTCCAGAACCAGGGTTCGCTTCCTGGGGACAGGAGAACAACCACCATGGAGAATAAATAAAATGCTTCTTCCTCCTCTCTCTTCCTACCAGCCTGCCTCTGCTCACCTTCACTGCTGCCTGTCCTTTTCCTTTAAAAACACACACGCGCACACACAGGCCTTGAAGCCTGAGGAGCACTGGGCTGAGCTCTGCAGATCAGGAGCCTTAGAGTGTCTGCCAACCAGGCCAGCATGGAGGAAGACATCATAGAGCCTTGAGGACACAACATCACAGACTCCATGAAGCCAGCATTGCCATGACTACATAGCCCGGCCACATTCTGGCTCACAAACAGCTCAACTAGTTCAATCCATCAAAGTGAGCCACGGGCCTCAGGGCTCCAGAAATGGCAGTCACAGTGCTGTGATGAAATGAGCAAGGACATGGCCACCTCCAAGACGCCATCGTCGTTGGAGCTATGACATTATCAATCTCTTAAAGCATAGCATTCCCTTCTCGGCTACTCCCAGCTGGGCTTCCAAATGGACTTGAGCAAAGGGAATTCTCAGGACACTC
This sequence comes from Solenodon paradoxus, assembly GCA_004363575.1. Lineage (NCBI taxonomy): Eukaryota > Metazoa > Chordata > Mammalia > Eulipotyphla > Solenodontidae > Solenodon > Solenodon paradoxus. The sequence goes on from RJWH01006530.1 coordinate 5,312, forward strand.
ATCCTACGTGGAACAGAGACCCTTCAGGACTCGCCACCCCCAGCTCTTAATGGCTATGTGGTTTGCTTATCAGCCTGTGGTGTCTGATTCCCACCGATGCTGAAATTCATGTGTCACCATGGAAAGACTCCTGCCTCTGACCAACCCCTCCCCAAATCTGGCTGAGGTTTCAGTGTTCCTCTCAGAGAGGGGGCACCAGGCTGTTACGCAGGCCCACAGTGAGGCCGTGACCCTCCCCTCAGGGAGGACTGGTCACCCCCAAGTCCGGCTCTAGGAAAACATCTGCTGACGTCAACACTTGACCACATGACTATTAAGTGGTCTTGAAAGCGCTGTCAATGACCAAGTCAAATGGGTAATAATCATGACTTCTAGCAAGTCATAGTTTGGGGTTTTCTCTGTGCCATGGCCTCTTGTCTGTCCCCTCCAATGTGACCCATGGCAATGATAACAACATCAACGAACCCCTACATTAGAGTGGTGACTCGTCACCCATCCCTGCTGGTGGGGTGGGCAGCTTTGAGAGCCCAGCACTGGCCCGTTCTCCTGAGGCCACGAGTCCCAGACCTGTCATTGTAAGTGGCCCTGAAGCGGGAACACTGCTGTCCCTCACTCGGACCCCAGAGCGGTCCTAACATCTGCATTCTTCCTTTGCCGACACAAGAACAAAACCAAAGGCTTCCCAGTCTTGATGACCCTGAAATGAGCCCATGTCTTTGCCTTCAGCTCTGGTCTGGCAGTGCAGGATGACCCAGGAACGGCACTCTGGAAGGCATGACAGGGGTAGAGAGAGCAGGGCCCAAGTGCCAGCTCACACTGCTAGGTCTCCACGTGGTACCTATAAAGGAGAAGAGGGCAACGGATGTTCCCTTACTATGGCTACCTAATGAATCACCCCAACACTGAGCAGAGTGAAACAGCTTTGGTGATGTCCACGGATGTGGTGAGTCAGGAATCAGGACGGAGCCTAGTAGGAGGCCTGAGCTCTGGCCTCTAGACTCCAAGACCTTGTGGGAAAGATTCGAATCCCCGGAACGTCTGATGGGGAGCCTCACAGCCGATATCTGTGTCTCTGTATGATGGCTCCTTGTGAGCATGGAGGCTTCAGGGTAACTGCTTCTGTGCCTTGTCAGAACCCCACACACAAATCCAGGCACAGAGAGCAGAGGTTTTCTTCCTGAGATAACTCAGTTTCTGAAATCACACGGCATTGCTTTTGAGGCATTCTGTGGACAGGCAAATACCACATCTTGCCCAGCTTCACGGGGAGAGAACACAGACCGCACGTCTCAGTGGAGAGCTGTTGATGGCCTATCCTGTGAAGGACATGGAGTTGGGACATGCGCTGGTATCGCCACCCTTGGAAAATACTCATCCAAGAGTGATGTGGGAATTAAATGCCATGATGGTGGTAAAATCACTTAGGAAGAGCGCTGATGTGTTCTCGTACATTCTGAAAACTTTGAGCAAGTACTGCTTTGTTCTAGACCAATACCCCAGCCACTGGAAGGTGGACACATAGCTAAACAATTCGATGCCAAGCAAAATGTGATAGAGGCTGGAGAGAAGGTATGGAATAGGAGCTATGGGAAGTGGGAGAGTTCAAGGTGTGCACAGACAGACAGGAGGACAGACCAGGAGAACATGAGCAAAAGCCCTTGGCAATCCCTCAAAGGCAGAGAATTTAGCAGTAGCAGTAATGGCTGCAGGAATCCCAGAGAGACGGGAGGACACTGGCAATCGCTCTTTTTTCCTGCTTTTTTCTCTCTAAGAGCCGCCCTCTATTCTTTCCCCAAACCTGAGTCATTCCTTCAGTCAGCCATGTATTTATCCAGCAGTCATTTATGGGATGCCTACTATGTGCCAGGGAGAATGGAAAACAGAAAGCTGAACCAGACTGGGTCTGAGCCTCCAAGAGGGACTGAAGGGCACCCTTTAAATCATGGAGACAAAATGGGCACAGAAGGACAACAGGAAACCCTTTCTCCCTGCTATGAGCCCCTGTCACCCCTGTCATTTTCCCCAGGTTGGAAATTCAGTGCCCACCGCCTGGGGACAGGGATATGCCGATCCCATCCTACCCAAAAACGAAAGGTCTCGGTTCAAGAGGGACCTTTGCCTCCGTCCTCCAGGACAGGACTTGGACCCCGCAGGAGTTTGGAGGTCTGCCCTTTGACCCCTCTCCCAGCCCCTGCCTCCTTCCAGGCCTGGCCTCCACAGCAGCCGTCCACTGTCTTCAAGAACCCGGTTTCCCCACCACTACAGCGTTAACTGTTTCTGATGCGCCCCTCCGGGCCTGAAGTGCAGCCGCTATTGCCATTTGAAAATAGCTGCTTCCTCAGCATCTTTGCCTCTCAGAAACGACCACAGTGCCATCCTCTGGTGGAAGCTTGGATTCCACTTGCACAAGCTTCCCTCCCAGGTTGGAGCTCAGCTTTTAAATGACCCCTGGGGCGCTTCTGAAGGACAGCCCTGCTCCCTGGGTGACCTCACTACACTGCTGGAGCAGGAGCCCCCGGGGAGAGTTCTGGGAACCCAGCCGCACCTGGAAAGCCGCTCAGGCAGATGAAAAGGAGAGAAAAGAATGCTCAAGACAGGGAACTCAACACCAGGGTCCCCTTTTTGGTCACCAGTATGACAGCGGTGTGAAATGGGTGTGACTGGGTGCAAGACCATCTTTCAAGGAAAGTGGGGTGAGGGAGACACATGGAGAGAAATTCCATGGGGCACCAGGCTTCGCAGATAAATCCGGATCTTATGGCCGACAGGAAGATGGCTCACCGCTCGCTCTCGGTGGGTTCTGGGAGGACCTGCCTGCCCTGCAGACGCAGTATTTCCTTCTCGCTCCGACAAAGGGGCAGTGGTAGCTGGGCCGCGTGGGGAGCTGCTTTGATTTCTCCTTTGGAGAAGGAGAGGCACAGCAGTCCAAGGCACAGAGAGACTGTACCTGTTTCTCCATGAATCTGTTCACATCTATAACCTCAACACCCCAAACGTGCTTTATTCCAGATGGCCTGATGCCCTCATCACTCTTCCATCTGCCTTCCAGTGACCTCAGCAATTAGATCACATGTGGTGGGTGTGGATATCCATCTGACATAGGGCTGACGATCTTTGGCAGGTCAGGGACTAACCAAATCCTCCCTCCCAAGGATTTGAAATAAGAGATAAAGACTTTTAGAAGTGGTTGAGGCAGCAGAGGTGCAGGCCATGTGAAGCCCATTAACTCAGGTTCCAGAACTGACACTGGAAGAAAAAGATGAAAAACAAAGAGGGAGGGAGGGAGATTTCGGATAGTCGATGGCAGGTGCTGGAGCAGAGAGGTGGTCAAGTCGAAAGGGAACATGGTAGGCAGGCCTGCTGGGCCACACACAAGAAGAGTAAACTGAAGACGAATGGGAGACAGAAGGAGGAGACCTTAGTCCCTGGCTCTCCAGATCTGCCGCAGTCCAGGGCCACCTCGTCACAGAACTCCAGAGAGAACCCCGCACGCCACCTGCGGCGAGTGCCTCTGGAGTTGTGATGAGGACAGTGTGCAACTGAGCACGATAACCCTGTCCCCACTAGAGCTCACTCCTGTAAGCAGATGACCAGGACATGACAGTGTGTCTTCAGAGTCCTTTCCATGGAGCAAGCCAGTGGTTTCTGTCTTATTTTCCAGCGAAATATTTTTGAACAAAAAACAAAGACTTGGGAGACAAAGAGCATCCTGGTGGGCCCTCAGTCCCTGGATTCGCTGACTGATTCCAAAGCCATCAGTCCCTCTGGGTTGCACCAGTTTTCTCCAGGAACGCTGGACATAAGTGAAGACCTGAAAAGCAAGTGTACATTATTTGCTACTGTTGAGGGGACTGGCCGTCCTCTTCTCTGGTGACATGGACGATCGAGTGCTCTTGGGCACACACCGTGTGTTTTAGCAATATTGACCTATGAGGATACGACTGTGAGAGATGGTGGCCTAACTAAGGCTCTCATCAGACAGCTGGGAAACTGGTTTGGTAAGGGACTGGTGCTCCAGATCAGGATGTGATTTGGTGCCCAATGGCTGGTGGTTCCTATGCTTAGGATCATCTAAATCCCATGTGAACTGCAAGTCCCTTTTAAGCAAACGCATCAGAATATATCTCACCCCCTTTTCTCTGGTCCCAGCCATCTTTGACTCGGGGAGAAGTAGCAAGATGCAGAAGGGAAGCCAGTGTCAGTCAACAATCTACAATGAACACGTGAAATAGAATCAGGATATTTGAAAAATCATTTCCCTCTTCCCATCTTCTTCCTTCTCCAGTTGCCTTGAGCCTGGGGTCGCCCACATGGAAATCTTGAAATCTCCAGTTTATCTATCTTACAGTTCATAAAAAGTAACTTGTCAACAACAATCTTACATTTATTCAAGGTTCACGTGCCTTCTATGTTGCAGATAAAGCACATTCCCCACAAGAAGCTAATCCATGTAATCTAAGAACATTGGAAACCCCGCTGTTGGTTTGCCTGTTGGTTGTGTGACCATCAGAAGGTGGTTCTCCTCCAGGAGCTGCCAATATTACATCAGACAATTTAATGCTGTTTTTAATAAATGGAAAGATCAAAGTGCAATTCAAAAATCTGTGGCAATAGACATTTGTTTGCTGGAGGTAACATTTTCCATAACAAGATATATTTCTGCTTCCCAGGATTTTCATTAAAAACATAAATTGAGCTGTGTATTGAATCACACAACAGCATATGCATTTGATGGAACATGAAAACAAAAGGAACGAAGACTACTCTAAAAGGTAGGGTGGGTGTTGTTTGGTTTTCTGGGGCTTGAAGTCTTGAGTGGTGGTTCTCCAAGTAGCCTCAGATCAGCCACAGCTACATACCTGGGATTGTGTGGGGAACGAGCCTTCTCAAGTCCACTCCACACCTGCTGACTCAGAAACACAGGATCTATATTTCCAAGCAACCTACAGGTCATTCTGATGACACTCAAGAGTTGCTACTGGAACTCAGTAAGTTATTGCTCAAGGAAGGCATAGCAAATAGAGATTTTAGAATTACATGGTCACAGTCTGAAAAGATGAGAATGTCCCCAAACAGGGGTGCCTGGAAGCAGGAAAATTGCAACCATATTGTGCTTTGGTGGGTGATTCACTTAAAAGATTGATGAAGGTCCTACCTGGTGCCAGAAGGTAGAAATGGAATAAGCAGTGGTCCCTACAAAGGTGCCCAGTCTTATGGGAGAAAACCAGAGAATCCTAAGGATAATTGCCTGTCACGTCAGCACAAAGATGTGGGCTGAACACAGAGCAAGCAGAGGGACGCCTCACTCTGGCTCGGGCAATGAAAGAAGTCACAACAAGGAGAGAACCCTTCAACCCCTCTCTCCTTCCTTGCAAGAGCAGGAGCTGCCCAGAAAGGAGTGAGAACCACCTGTAGGCAAAGGAGAAGTGCATGTGAAAAGGGCCCTTATATGTCCAGGGAACACTGGGAGCTGTGTGGTAGGTTCTGTAAAAGCAGGATCCAAGCTCAGAAAAATGTACCATTCAATGTGGAAGAGGGACCAGGGGGCTCAGTATCATGTCCCAGAACCAGAGCCCATACCATCTGTAATAACCCTGCCTTCCCTCTGCCCAGAAAGGATGCCCAAGAATCACCTCCTGATGTGAGGCTGGAATTTTCTTTTATAATATTTCAGCTAACCTTCAGGATAACATTAGCACTTCTGCATTCAGAAGATCAGATACTTGGGGAGTAGGGGCTCCCCACAAAGGAAAACAAGAGAAGTATCATGAGAAAAAGAATGATAATCAGGGGCCATAGGGTCAGCATCCTTTACTGGGCAGGAAGTCTTCCCATCACAACCGTCAGCCAACCATCCAGCTCCACTGTCTAACAACTGGCTAGCTTTGGGCCATTATGCAGCCCATCATTGATTCATTTTCTTCATCTGAAAAATGGTTAGTAACAACCGCAAACTTATAGAGTCATTGTTAGTATTAGATGAGTTAATATACTAAAAGTATATAAGACAATGCTTACAAATAGTACAAACCATGCAAATATTAACAATATACATACAAATATCACTAATATCATCACAACCGTTACCATCATCATAATCACCACCATCATCTTCATCGTCATCATTATCATTATCACCATCATCATCATCATCATCCAGTCTCTGCTAAATTCCAGAGCCTAGTGCTTGGAGCTTGGAGCAACAGGTTAATGGTCTGATGATAGCTAATCACAGTGAGTACATAAGCATTACTAAATATATTTCCTTCACTTTAGTCTAATCCCATTCCCACTGAATGCTTGACGATCTTCTACATATCTCTATGAAACAGTTTCCATCCATGTCTGCATTCTTCCTCTAATGGTGAGCTGATTCCTAGGATACTCATTCCAATTACCAGAACCATCCATTTGATTCAGAGTTTTAATATTTCTTCAACTCCAAGAAGAACCATGATATTCCATTACGAAATTACTTAAATTCCCCTCTCCTTGCATCTGTCCTTAGTAACTTGCTTGGTCAGTAAAATGCAGCAGAAGTGGCTTCCATATGGGTCCTTTGAATCACACTCGGAACCCAGTCATCACCCTGCAAGAAAGTCCGAGAAGACCATCAAGATTCCCATATGGAGAGGAACCAATAGCCCTGGCCAACAGTGCCATCAGGACTCCAGTAGCAGCCTTCACCAGCTTGCCAGTCAAGTGAGTCCACCTTCTTGTAAAGGGATCTTCCATCTGGTCTACCCAGTCCATCTTCCCAGCTGATGTCACATGAAGTAGATGCAGCCACCTCCATCAGGTCCTGCTCAAATTTCAAATTCATGAGCAAGATAAATATTACCTTAAGCTCCTAAATTTGGATTTTATCTGTTACACTGCAATAAGCAACTGAGATGTTCTGACTCTAATCCCTTATCTGAGAAGCATCCTTAAAACTTTCAAAACACAGCATTTAAGGGAGCCACTAATAGCTGATCTGAATTGGCGCTGAAAATTAAATATGATCCTACTGTTGGTTAGAAGTCTTCTTCTTTGTGCTGAAGCACAATATATCTCACCTTAATTTTATTCACCCACTCAACGCTTCTAAGTACCCACCAGGCACTATGCTAGAGACTGCAGAAGACAAAACCAACCAATGTCTCAAGGAGTCAGAACCCTGCCAGAGGACACAATATTTTGTGAGAAAAGAGATGCTACCGTACAAGGTTCTAAGAAAATTCAGAGAAAGGAGAAATGTGCTCTGCTTGGAAGGATGGCCGCGAACTGACTTCAGGGTTGTAAAGGATTCCCCAGATGGAGAAGTAGAGGAGGTCAGTTGGGTGGAGGAACGGGAGCTCCATAAAAGGAACCAGCACTTTCAGGGGTTTGTTTGGAAGCTGAAGTGGTGAGGGGATCAAAGGGTGGGAATGGAGAGATGAGATTATGAATCTAGGTTGGAGTGAGAAAGAGTTTGAGTTTTTAAACTAGGAGTTTGAGTTTGACCTTGAATAAGGAGCAAGAGAGGACACAACAGAAACAGATTTGCATTTGTTCTCAAAAAGGAGAGTGTAGCTGCGGTCACCAGATCAAACTGAAAGAGGGCATGTTAGGTGTCTTCTCGAACTCCTAATCAAGGAGATACAGGGGTCCTGAATTAGGGCAGGGGAGAAGTAGAAGACATGTCTCAAGAAAGTTGCAAGACAAATTTGGACATCAGTTTGGTGAAACAGAGAAATTAGTCAAGGAAATTAGTCATTGGATGGAAGTGAAGGAAACATATTTAGTTATGTTTATCAATTTCACTGTGATTAACTATTGTCACACCATTACCTTATTGCTCCAAACTCCAAGCACTAAGTCCTGGAATTTAGCAGAGACTGGATGATGATCATGGTGCTGATGATGGTGATAATGATAATGATGGTGATGAGGATGATGGTGGTGATGATGGTGGTAATGATGGTGATGAGGATGATGGTGATGAGGATGATGGTGGTGATGATGATGATAATGTTGATGATAATTTCTAGAATTCTTGCCCAGGAAATACCATTCAATTAACTATCAGCTCTAACTATACCTTCCTACCATAATAAAAAAGGGTCTAAGGGTAGGGCTAACGGAAGTCCCCTTTCGTCCTTTTTGCGCAACTCTATCCTAGTCTTTAGGGCATTGCAAACCCTGATTCCATTTCAAAGATGTCCTAAAATCTCAAACTTCTTGTGTGGTTGTTGACTTGTGTCTCTTTGTTCCCAATCACTATAACCCTCTTATTTCCGCATTACCAACAGGATTAAAATGCACATTGGATTCATGGGGAGTCTATTCTAAACCCCATGCCAGAAAAAGAGAGAGACCCTATTAATGTTTTTAATATCTATTTTAAGTATCACTTTTAAGGATTACAGTATCAGTTTATGGTGTTGAAAATATATGAACATATATAAAAGTATCAGGAATAATACAAAAATCACTCATCATCCCATTTCTCGGAGGGATTATGAATTTAGGGATAGCCCTGTCAATGCTTCTGCTATTCTTACATATTTACTTTATATATTAATAATATAGCATGAGCATTTTTCCAAATCTCTCCTATTTCCTGGAAAATCAGCTTTTTAAATGGCGGAATAAAATCCAACCGGGGTATACTGAAATGAAGTAAAACCCCATAGCAGGACATTTCAATTGCTTTCATGCATTTGTGTGTCTGTGTTTGGTTTTGTATTTTGTTTTTGCTTTTTCTACATATAAAAACCTTATGTCTGGCATGTTTGTGTATAAATCTTGGGTGTTCCTTTCTAATGATGTCAAAGACAAATTACTGGAAATGGTGCAAGGGTTAAAAGATTTGAACCTGTTTAAGGTTTCTGGCGCTTAAGACAAAGATCCTCTCGAAAGATGAAAGGAGAGCTGTGTCCGTGTTTCTTGCTGTCTGCCCTTCCCCAGACTGTGGAGGGAAACACATGGCCACGTTTCTCGGAGCCTGAAGTTTCTGGAAGACATTTACTGACAGTTTTTCGGTGGGAATCTGAAACCCTTTCCTCCCCGGGGGGATGGCCCTGCCCCCTGATTTACCACCAGACTGAGCCAGCTCAGTTGCCAGAAACGCTGTCATCACAGGCTGTCGACCAAATGGAAGGAAACCTCCAGGGTCACTGGGCCTCTGTGCAAATGCCGGGGACAGTGGCTACTCTCTTCTGCTTCCAAAGGAACATGCTGTTTTAATAACACCCGAGAATGCTTTTGTGAAGTCCTGCTCCCCAGAACTTTCCCGTCCGGTCTAGGAGCTGGCCAGCTTATTGTCTGAGACTGGTCTTTCCTGAAATATAACAGCTGAGCTCCTACATCCCTGGTCACCTACACTGTCAGGCCCCTGAGACCAGTGCCAGGACTGTGGGACAGAGTAAGGGGCTGGTGTTTGAGGAGTTTGAACCCCGGGTGTCGACACAGACTGTGGATTCCCTACCCAGAGTCTGTCTACATGGAATTCAGCCCTCGCCAGCCCATGCCACACGCATGGAACCTCCTCCTGAAAAGCAGGCCTGTTGCTCCGTGGGACCAGGGAGGGAAGATGTAGGTTGATTTTAATCCCAGTCTCGTACAAATCACTGCAGAAGAGTCCAGTCCAGACTCCAGGAGGAGGGCTCTGATGCAGGCTGCTCAGTGGACAGCAGGGCCCGGCTGGAAGGAGAAGGCGTGGGAAGGGGCCACATTCAGGATGAGAAGCCAAAGACAAAGGGAAGCACTTTCATCTCCAACTTCAGTCCCATCAGACAGACATAAAGGAGTCTTGTTTTAGGCAAGTCACTGTGCAGTGAGGAGACTTACAGGCAGGAGCTGGAGGCTGTGGGGTCTTAGATGCCACGATTATCAAAGAAAGAGGGGTTGAGGGCCACACCAGAGATGGACGAGGAGCTGGAGGGAAGAGAACTCAGGAATACCCAGTGGGCAGAACTGACAGAACTTAGCGTCCGTGGGACCTTCAGGAGGGGACATCTGAAAGACTCCAAGTCCCTCAACTAACAATGGCAAAACTAGTACTCGCCGCAAAGGGACTTTATGGGTCAAGTTAAATGACAGGTGCAAAGTGCTTGGAGCAATGTCCGGCTGAAGTCACTCAGCAAAGAGTAGGTCCTAAAGGAAGTACGACTTCAAACAGGGTCATCACTTGATAAGCCTGAAGGGAGGAAGGAGCACCACGGCTACCCAGGAGGAATCGGTGGGAAAAAAGAGTAAGAAAGAACAGCACTGGCTGAAAGAACACGAGTGTGAGGGAGTCATTCACCACTCAGTATCTGTGATGGAGAAGGAGATGACAACCTCAGTGCCAGCAGCAGTGCCTCATGGCTCCACTTCCCTGCACTTTTCTCTTTTGCTGCTGTTTTACTTCAAGCCAAAATAAAACAGGAAAGGAAGGAGGGAAAAGTCGTCAAATAGTAACTAAACCCTTGTACCAGATGACGCCACCCCTGACCTCCAGCCCCCTCCCTCTGGTAGCCTCAGCTCTGCTGTTAGGCTCCAAAGGTGCATCCTAACGTCACCCTCTCCATTCATTTGCATTTTCTCTGTTTTGCAGAGACAAAGTACACCTCTAGATAAATCGAATAGAAATCATCTTTCCTGTACTTTTCTCCACAGCAGTCTTGAACAGTATTTTGCAAACCAACGGCTGTTATGTCACAGGTTATGTCACAGAGGGGGTTAACAGTGACAAAGGAAGCCAGAAGACACAGGTAAGTGGAATCCATTTGTAAAAAGAGCAGGCAGGGAGAAAGTGATTTCTTACTGCCTAAGCTTGAGAGATTTGTTAAGAATCAAGAATTCTGGGGAGCATGCACATATGGGTTTATATTCTATATGATTTTGTAAAATGAAGCTACCCCAATAAATATTAAATTTAAAAAAAAAAGACTCAATAATTCAAGAAAAGCAACAGCGATGACTCAAGCGCTGGCGAATGCAATGGAAACAAGCAAGCGTGGAATTTGGTCTAAAATATTAAATGGTGTTAGATACAGCCTCATAACTGTTTCAAGGGTCATGGAAAATCCTAAGCCAGGCAAATCCTCCTGAGGACTCTACACTCTAAATGTACGCAGTGCTCTACTAGCCAGGAGTCTCTGAGGGCACAAGGGCCTCCCCGTCTTGTTTTCACTGGTTTCCTGGAGACTAGCCCGCTGCCTGGAGGCCCTGAGATGAGAAGAGGGAGAAAGCACAGGGGTTTGTATGACACGTGATCAGTCTAGAAAATCAAGATGCATACATACAACATCTAAAGTAGAATGGCAACCATTTATTATACAGGGGAGAAAAAGACAAAAATGTTGAGTGCGTGGGGGTCTGAGATGATGAATGTGGACCTTTATTTTTTCTTTATTTCCCTAATTTTCCATACTGGGTTTATGCTCCTTTTATGGTCTGCAAATATATGCAATACATGAAAGAAAGAGAAAGAGAAGGAGGGAAGGGTCAGGAAGGGCTGAGAACTCCTTAACCACTCTGTGCCTCAGAGTCTTCATCTGCAAAATGGGTATAAAATGGACCCAGGGAGGGTTCTGAACACTGTTCCCTACAAACTTACGTTTGCTCACCCTCTCTGACTGTGGGTTCCCGGGCATCCCATGTGTCCCATTAACACAGGTGCTGGGGGTTTGGAGAGGGGCCCAGCTCCTCCTTGAGCCCTGAAAATGCATTAGTATTCTCCCTCTTTGTGGCAATATCCATTGTGAGTATTTTCCCCTCAAGTTCCAGAAGGTCTTGTGCAGCTTCCTCAAGTCTGACCTGCAGGACCCACCTTATAGACACACAATGGCTCTTGGGAGTAGTAAAAGGGAAATGACATAGGTCCCCAAGAGCTGCTATTTGCTAGCAGATATAGGAGGCAGGGGACCCTCCACCCCCTGAGATATGTGTCCAGCTTTGACCTCCAGACATTGTTTACAAGGACAAACTGTCACTCCTGGCAGAAAGGCTCAATCGTGGAGGTCCCAGCGCCAGGAGGCGTTCTCCCGGTGACTCCCCTGCCACCTGGTGGGTCACGGGTCGCCTCTTTCCGCACACCATGCTCCTCCTGCTACAGAACCCCCATGCTCCCCCAAAATGGAGTGAACCAGCATGCCTTCCATCCCTGGACTCAGTTTGGAGCCCCCTCCCTGACCCACCATGACACCTAGGATGCAAAAGTCCTTGGTCATCGCAGTGAGGTCTCCAATGGGGGCATGGGTGGACACTTTGTCCCTGCACGACACCTGTGTGGACAGCCTGCCCAGGAGCAATGCTGCTTCTGCTCATCATGAGCTTTTCCTTTGTGGGGGCAGATATCTGCCACCCTCTCCTGATCATCCACTCAGACCCCTGTCCATCCATCTCTCCTGCTCTCCCCGGGGACGCGACTCCTGTGTCCTGCAGTCCCCCATAGTCAGGAACCGTGTTTCTAACACTGATTGTACAGTGGGGCTGCCCATGTGGCCTTCACCTGAGCACCCCGGGGCATCCTGGGTCCAGGGGCTCTGTCCATGGGCTTCCTTCGGGCTGCGTCGACAAAGTCTCAGCAGACAGTTCCTTTCTTATCTTAACCTTCCATTTGGCTTTATTTTTAAACCAGCTTCTCCACTGACATTGTTCCCCTTGGAAAGTCTCAAAAACAATCTAGGAAATGAGGTTCAGAGAACTCGGTATCTGACACCATGCCCTGCCCTCCAGTCTTTGAACAAATGTCCTCAAAACAGGTTGACATCCACTTGGTCACCACACCTTCAGAATTGCCCTGTAAGGTGGGCTCCATGCCTGTGGTCCAGATGAAGAACCGAAGCCCACAGAAATGACGTGTGCCCCCCAAAGACATGCAGCAGACAGGGCATCAAGAGCTAAGTCCTCTGAATCCAAGCCCAGTTTTCTCTCCCGTGCCACACTCCATGCAAGGACCAAGCCCCAGAGCTGTCCCCAAGACCCGAGGCCCCAACTCAGGGTTAGTGGCCACAGAGTGCGCATCTATGGCGGTGACATTTCAGTGACTGTCAAGTCTGAGAAGGACCCTTAAGGTGAGCAAACACTTGCAGAATAAGGAGGCTGAAAGAGGCTAAGGAAGTGGAGAGGCGTCTACTGCAGAACAGGGCAGGCCCGTCAGGGGTCCCTCTCCCATGCGGCCCCTATCATCCCCACCATTGGCTCCCTCATGGCCTCACTCCGCAGTGACCACCTGAAATGCTGCCAGATCCACTCATGCTGGCATTGTCCGTGGAGACCCCAGGAGACACCGGGTTAGCCGGGGTCCAACAAAAGCAGAGCCTGAGACAAGGAGACACAGAGTTGACTTGGAAAGGGATTCCAGGAAGCACAAAAAGGCATTGGGAAGGGTGAGACCAGAAGGGAGGAAACCCAATAAAGGTGAAGACTGTGATATCACCACCAGCTGCCGTGCTACTCTGCTGTCCCTGAGACGGCTCAGAGGGGACAGTCAGCGCCACACTTTCCCAGCACAGTCTGCACTGAATGGACAGATTGAGACATTATCCTTCAGAAGGACGGGAGACTGGGGTGTTTATCTTAGGGCCCACCTTCATCGGCCATATCCCATAACCTAGTCAAGAGAATAACACCCCAAAACACCCCAAAATCTTTGCCACAGTCTGTGGGCCAGAGCAAGACACAGGCTTCCCCTGCCCTCAGGATTATGCATGGGTGTGACTCATTGGGGGTCCCCTTAGGGTATGTCTGGGCCACTAGGTCACTGATTCTCAAGTTGACTCTGTGTGAGAATCATATGGGAAGCATTTTCCTAAAAAGCAGTGCTTGGAGATCCTGCCCAAGTCATCTCAGTGTGGGTCTGGATATTCACATTTTTAAAAGGTCTCCAGGTGATTCTAGTGTGGAGGCAGGGCTGAGAACTACTGGCAGGGGACACAGGCGAGGAAATGGAGTTTCTGGGAGAAAGTCATCTCAGCCCACTTTATGAGTCTCATCCACCACCTTCCCAGGTCAAAAGCTATCTCTGTCTTTCATACCCAGCAAAACTAGTCACTCATTGCACAGTCTCGGTCTTTGCCTGTGGAGCTAACTGGGTCCCCAATCCTCAATTTTCCCCCTACCCACACCTTTCTGTAGTCACATACCACTCCGGCTCCCTAAGTTTTTCTTCTACCATTATTCTCACACACACCCACCCCCATCATTTTCTCTTTCTTCCTCTCCCTTGTATTTCTTGTATCTGTCAGAGCTTGATGGGAGATTTGGAACCATGGGGAAAGGTGTGTGGCAAGGAATTTAATGTAGGAATGTGACGCTGTGGCCCTGACGGGGCGCTGTAGAGCAATGCGAGGCTGCTGTTTCTGTGTCTGATGCAGGAGCCTGAAGTCCACACGGGAGTGGTCAGCAAAGGAAGATGGATATGACTTAAGGAAGAGCAAAGACCACCTGCCACCCATGAGGATGGGCTGGAGCTCACTTTGGTCTCTCGTGGCCTCTGATCTCCATCTTCAGTGATGGGCTGGTCTGCAGGAGAAGCTGCTGCCCTTCCTTGGAGAAGGGCACACAGCTGGGCCAGCCATCAGGGCCACCATTGAGTCAACCAGGTGAGCCAGAGAGCAGCACACAGGAGCTACAGCAGGGTCCAGGGCCTGCACCAGGCTGCCGAGTGAATGAAGATGATGCTGGACCAGGGCCACTCCCAAATACGGTGCCCAGTGCCCCTGTGGCCCTGTAACCCAGCAGCGAGCAGAGAGTTCAGAGTGACGACTGTCATGCCAGCTTGCGAAGGGAACATGGCACAGAACCGCCATACTTCCCTTCTTCTCCATCTCACTTCTCTTCTCTCACTTCTCTTTTCCCATGCAGATGCCTAAAGGCATTTTCTGTAGCAATGGTTCACTCCTAGGTGAGTTTAAAAATTTCGTAAGAACCCCTGCATGTTCCACTTTGCGCTCGTACTATGGGGGAGGAGAGAGAAGAAAAGCTACCTGGGAAAGGTAATGGGGGACCCCAGAAAGGAAGCCAACGCAGGCCACACTGACATAGCCCTGGGAGCTGCCTCTCTGGGCCCCCCAGGTTCAGGGCCCAGGACCTCTCATTACCTCTCACGCTAGGTAGGCCCCTGCAGAGAAGAGTTTTTCTGCGTCTTGCAAACCTAGGACGTTGTCTGTGGTCTAGGGGTTGATGATACTGGCTGCTGCTCTGTTTTTCATGTTTGTGCCTAAGAGCCCCAGACCCCTACTCGCTGCTCTGCTGCCAAACCCAGTCCTCTCTGGGAGCGCTGTATGCTGTATGCACCGAGATCTTCGGACTGAAAACATACAAGCCTCCGACGTGATAAACAAAGACGCCGAGACCCTCAGACCCCAAGGACTTTTCTCCAAGATGGCTCGACCAAGAAGCAAGAGATTCGTGTTTTCAACTCAAGTATTCTGACTCCCGGCCAGTCAGGGATCTTTTTCTTCTGCCAAGTGACTCTAAAATAAAGACTCAGACACAAATGTGGTTTCGACCCCAAGGGGTGGGCCTCGCCAGGCTGCCCTCTTTAGATCTAGGGCAGACATTTCTTTGAAGTGTGGGTAACACCTCGGGGGATAAAAGTCTGTCTCCTCAGAGGGATCATTTGGAATTTGGGGCCCTCTTAGAGAATCTGCTGGCCTCTTGGCTCCAGCAGTTAACATGTGCTCCTGGTCTCTTAGAGGCCTTGGAGATGAAACACAGCCGGCCGCCACACTTCCCGGCACAGCTGAAAACAGTCTGCAGGGGCCTCTCTGGAGCAAATCAGTCTCACTGGAGTGAAAAATAGCAGATGTCGGAGTTCGCCAGCAGCCTTGGAAAACCAAGCCCCGCCGCCCTCAGCTCTGCCCTCACAAATCAGCCTTGTCCAGATCGCTCACTCACGCAGGCAGCCTCTTGGCTGGGGGCTTTCTTTTTGCCCCAGAGGCCCTTCTGCAGCTGCCAAACAGGTTCGCAAGCTGGAAAGGAGCCCTGGAGGCTCCTAGGGGGGCATCATCAGGTTTCCTGGCTCCGAGTCAAAGATGCATAGACTCCTAGCGAATTCCAGCTCAAATAGACCGTGGGGATTGTCCCGTTCAACTTCACCATTTTACAGGTGGTGAGGTTGAGGTCCTGATTCAGCAGGTTGGCTCTGAGGCTTTGAAAATGACATTTGCCAAAGCCAGCCCTGGGAAAACTCAGTCACCTGTGATCTCTACCCCAAATACCTTCTGTAACAGTCAGGGAGGCATGGAGAGAGGATGGGTGGGTAGATGAATGGGTAGCTGGATAAAGAGCTAAGTAGGTGGGTAGGTGAATGGATGATAAATGGGTGGGTGGATGGATGGGTGGTTGAGTGGATGGATGGGTGGGTGGGTGGATGGATGGATGGATGGGTGGGTGGGTAGATGGATGGATGGATGGCTGGGTGGGTAGATGGATGGATGGATGGATGGATAGATGAACAAAGAGGAAGAGAGAGAGGAACAGAGGTAAACATAGTTACACAGAAGGAAAGAAAGGAGGAAGAGAAAGAGGTACTTACCTTCTTATCTTTGACCCACAGGAAGTAGTGACCTGATTGTAACTCTTTCCAGCTTGTCACTCAGGTCAAAGTTTCGGGGGTTTTTTTCATTTTTTTTTTATTGGAGTAACTTATTCTACACATTA
Organism: Solenodon paradoxus; assembly: GCA_004363575.1. Taxonomy (NCBI): domain Eukaryota; kingdom Metazoa; phylum Chordata; class Mammalia; order Eulipotyphla; family Solenodontidae; genus Solenodon; species Solenodon paradoxus. The sequence continues at coordinate 21,929 of RJWH01006530.1, forward strand.
AAATAAACTCATATGTATAAGTCTCCCATTCTGCAAATTTATGTACACACAACCTGCCCTCCATCAGATCACCAAGTGTTCCAAGTCATTGTCCAGTGGGCTCTGCCACCATTTGCACCCACCTCCCATGCCAAAGTTTTTATAGGGGCCTAGACTGACCTTTCTCCTTGGTCTCCTCCCTAAGTCAGCAGGGTCAGGGCCTCTCCCTACCTCTCACTCCACCCAGAGAATGCCTTACTTAGCAAAGTCCCACACCAAGTGGAGTTTTCCTTATGAGTTCACCTTGGAATTTGCCAGAGCTTACTTTTCAAAGAGACCTACTGCTTCCCCAGACAAATGACACCAACTTGACCGTGTCACCCGAGGCCAGGCCCCTCTTAGGTTCTCCTCACCCCTCAAGGCCACCAGCACCCGGCACAGTGTGTGAGAAGGTACTGTGGGTCACAGTGGCAGAGGGCCTCAGGGACAGATCCATGAGTCTTATTGTCAGCTGGACGGGATCCCACCTTGACTCTAATTCACAGCAGGGTTATGTGAGGGCAATCACGGGACCCCTCATCTATGAATAGGGGGTCCAATAGCCATTATTGTCAGGAGGATGAAATGAGATTAAGCACGAAAAGCATTAAGTAGGAGAGGAGGCACTTTAAAAAAAAAAGAAAAAAAAAGACAACAAATGGAAGATGTTTTATGAAATACCCAGCACGATATCCAACAGAGCCAGTCCCTGGCAGCTATGCGCATTATGGGCTGGACGGCCAAAGAGAGTGGCCCCGGAGACCACACCCCCATCCAGGACATGGAAGCCCCTTTCTGCTGGATTGGCTGTTGGCAGAGTCATCATTTTCCTCCAGTGGGCAGCGTCCAGGGAAAGGAAGCACTGGTGTTGATTTCTTTGCCAGAAAAATGGCCAACTTTGCAAAGTCCACGGGCTATTGATTTCTCCAAGGGATCCCAGTGTGGAGCTCATGTAAATCCAGGCAAATCGTTCTATTCTCACCAGCACTCCACTTCCTGCAACATTTAGCACACCTGCAGAGAGAAGATGTGGAGCAGCGACAGCTGCGCGTGTGACAGGGAGGCTGTAGGGAGGGGGCTCCATCCAGACTGAAACCGGGTGGGGGGACGTAGATGGTGTCCACCAAGACTCAGGTGTCCCATCTTTAAGCTTTTAAGAGCTGGAGGGAGATGATTTAACAAAGAGAAAGTCAAGTGTAATGAGAGGTGACTTCTCTCAGCTGGCACCTACTGTGTGGTGGACCCCATCACATCCTAAAGGAACCCGTGCTCCAGGATACAGAAACAGTCATTTCTCTCTCTGGTCAGTTCTGACAATGGGGCTCAGGAAAGAAAAGTCAGAGAGAGGCACATCATCCAGCCTGGGATTCAGGTCCCTAAATTTGTCACCTGGACTGACATGGACCCACCAGGTACCCGACAGCACCACACATAAGTGCAGCTAAGCCCCAAGCCCATCTCCCCAAGGAGCAGCCCAGCCCCTCCAACCAAGTCCAGATTCCAGTCCTACATCCACTGTGCAACATCTTCTCCTTGGGCCAGGACCAGTGGAATCGAGGCAATCATATCTCAGAAGGCCAGGTGGGCTCCCCCAGAGCTCCAGGGACCAGATGGCATGGTGGTGGCCCCTGCCGAGACACAAATCCTGACGTCTACCATCACGGGACTACACGGTCCAGGACTGGAGCTGGTAGGAGTGGACTCCAGGTCTGGCTCCTTGTCCTGAACCATCCCTGTGCCCTCCCTGGACACAGGCATGCAAAAGGCTTGACCTCCACATTTCAGGAGTCTCCTGAAATCTTGCTCGAGGGGTTCTCGCTGCCTCCAATGATCTCTTCACCCACAGCTCTCAGCATCCCAAAAAACATAGCGACCACCAGCATCAAGGCTGCCTGGTTGTTTTCTCACCCACCTCCCTGCTCTTCTGCTCATCTGACACTTACTCTGGGCACCTACATCACTAAAAAGGGAACATGGCTGAGGGTTTTCCCAGGGTCTGCCCAAACCTCACCCATTGTTGGCCAAGGGAAGAGCATGACCAATGGCTGGGGCCATGTCTTGGGGATCAGCTCTGACTAGTTTTGCCTCTTTCCAAAAAATGCATACCTGTGGAGGGAGTTGGTTTCATCTCGGACCTTTGGAAGCTAAGACTTCATCTAGACTGCTCTGGCTGGCCAGTGTCTGCTGAACTGGGCAAAAAGTTGTAGAGGTCTTGTCTTCCCTGTGCTTCTCTCAAAGTTCCAATTCAGAAGAACGTTGGAGATGTCTCTTCCCTCCCTGCCTCCCTCCTCCCAGCTATGGCCATCACCCTGGAGCCAAGACCCTCCACCCACTTTCAACCTTTCCATCCAAGCTCTAATTCCCTCCTGGCGCCAGCCCTCAGCAAGGACCCTCCAACAGCCTCTGCCCTTCATGAAGAAACATCTGCATTTCCATCAACACATCCTCAGACCATCCAGCCTAGTCAAGGAAAGTGGTTCCCCAAAAGGGGCTTCTCCCTTGGGAAGAATGAACGCCATCTTATTTATTGTTCTCTCCCCAGTGCCAGACACTCAATAATTCTTGAACTGGTTGCATTGACCACCCTAATACGAAAAAAAAAAAAAAAAAAAAAACCCAAACCCAAGACAAATACCCTTTCTTTGGGAGAGTAAAAAGCATCTTTGGGGTGGAGACTGGCTCCCCTACCCATTTTCACACCTCAACTCCCATCACTGGGGTTCAGGCCAAAGAAGGTAAGTGTCCCCACTGCCACCCCTTCCTCCAGCCTCTCCCCAATGCCAGGAGCTGCCTCATTGACATGCAGCTGTAAGGCTCACTTCTGGATCACTGAGAAATGGGTCCGATTTGAAAATGTCAGGGCCTAGTTAGCAATTCCAATGGCCACGGCAGTAATTACGCCTTTTCATGTTCCAGCGTGTTGCACCGCATCAAAACTGACACAAATGCCTGGTTTCATAATATCACGGCCTGGAAATAAATGTCCAAAGTGATATGAAAATGTACTAGGAAGAGATTAATAACTGTTCTTCCAGGAAGAAAGATAGCCCTTTTCAACTAGTATATTATATATTTTTCCCTCTTAAAAAAAGCCTCCCTGATAGCATCTCTCCTTGAGGGGAACTGAATTATATGATCACTCACAGGCGGTAATCAGTTCTGTCAGCTGCAGGCCTGAGCTGCTAAAGGCAGGAGAGTGGGAGGCCCTGGGGGGAGGCAGTTCCATCAAATGAGTCTTGGGAGGGACACCCCAGCCCCAGCCCTGATCTTTCTTCCCAGAGTAGATTAAACTATATCTGTTCATCATGAGCAGGAAGGCTGGAGAGGAACAAAATGGCATCTGTCTCCCTAGCAACAGTCTGACCCACCTGGAGAGACCCTCTCCAGTCCCAGCAAGGATTGTCTTTTGCAAAGGTCAGTTAGGAGCAGGAGCTGGGAGATGATGTCTCAAGTATGGGTCCAGAGAGCAACCATTTCCATTCCATTTTCCTCTCCATCTTTCGAAGGTGGGGATGGGTAGAAAGGCTCACACGGGGGAGACTTATGTTGATGGAATCGTTCTGTATCTTGATTGTGGTGATGGATACACAAAATTATATGCATGACAAAACTGCATAGAACTAAATACACATACACATGAGAACATGTAAACCTGGGGACACTGAATAAGGCCAAGGTCTGGGGCACGAGTCGTGCTATACTTCTTTGTGAGGTGTTACCACGGGGTACAGTCTGGTAAGGGGTGAACCAGATCTCGTACTATTTCTTACACAGGCGTGTAAATCTTCAATGATCTCTAAGCAAAATAGCTATTTTATTTTTAATTCAATGGGAAAAAACACTCCAACGAGGGGCATTCCATGGCCCAAAGGGCACAGGCTGCAAGTTGGAAATGGACTTAGTCTGGATTGGGGACGATTGTTTCCCAATGGAAACAAACTTACAAGGTGGTGTGATTGGTTGTCCTCCAAGAGAGGGGCCATGTCTTCTTGTTTTGTTTTTTTAAAGAAAAAACAAGGGAGAGTAGGAAGCATTTTATGGAAGGAAGGAAGGAAAGAAAGAAGGAAGGAAGGGAGGGAGGGAGGAAGGGAGGGAGGGAGGAAGGGAGGAAGGGAGGAAGGGAGGAAGGGAGGAAGGAAGGAAGGAAAGAAGGAAGGGAGGGAGGAAGGGAGGAAGGAAGGAAGGGAGGGAGGGAGGGAGGAAAAAGGAAGGAAGGAAGGAAGGAAGGGAGGGAGGAAGGGAGGAAAAAGGAAGGAAGGAAGGAGGAAGGAAGGAAGGAAGGGAGGAAGGAAGGAAAGGATGGAGTTTTTGCCTCTGTCACTTCAGCACAGTGACACTCAGTAAACTGCTTCATGTCTTTGAGACTTTATCTTCTCACCTGTAAAATGGAACTGGGAGCGCCTACCCCAGTGGCTTGGGGGATTCAGGGAGAAAGCATCTGTAAAGCATGCTGCCTGGCACGTGGTGGGAGCCCTCCCCAGAGGAGGCTGCTTGTGCAGGGAGAGGCCACCTCGTGTGTGCAGATGCGGAGGCGACTTTCCGGTGCCCTGCAGCCCGTTGTGGGGATCCGGTCTGTGGCCCACGAGGACTGCCAAGACAGGACATCAAGAAGGGGCTTCCATGAAGCTCTCTGAGCCTCCTGAGACAGAGAGGAAAAGGATCTGAGAGCAGGAGTTCAGCCCAGCAAACGGAAACGGGACATGAAGGTGGGCCCAGCCCCCGCAGGAGGCAGCAAAGCCTCCTGCCCGGGACCGTGGTCTGAGGTCAAGGAGGACTCAGCATGGTGACAAGCAATGTCATTGTCAGTCCAGCCCCTGGAGAACTTACCCTACAGGGCCTATTCTGATAACACCCTGGGTTTTGTGACTCTCTGTGGGTCTGCCTGGCGCCACAGGAAACGGTTCCGCACTCACCCCAGCCTTGTTTCTACACTCTGTTCTGAACTAACACATACGCATGATGGTGTGTGCACACATGTGTGCAGACACATTTATATGCTTGCATTGCACACGTGCGTACCAGCACGTCTGCACGCACAGACATTGACACACTCATGCACATCCACATAGGCACACCTATATACTCCGTCACTCACGCGTGAACACCTACACACGTGTACACACACAGAGACATCCATACACCCCGTCAGTCACACACACGTGCGCACACACGCACACATACAGTCGCTGACATACTCACATGTGCACACATGCAGATACCTGCAAGCGTGAGCTCGCACACAGTCATTTACAAACACAGGCATCGATGCACACGTGTGCATGTCTGCACACGCACACCGGCACTCACACAGGCTTCATCCTGTTCCCAGAGGCCTTGCCCGCATGTTGTTTCCAGCCTCACCTTGGCCGTTGGCTCAGACACTGGGCAGCACCTCCCCACCCCACCATGACCTCAGCCCCCCATTCACATTCTCTCCTCCCATCTGCATTACCCTCGGTAACATGCTCCCCGCCTCTGGCTGCAGAACTGTCACCTTGGCCCCCAACTTCCTGGGTGCCCCTGCAGGCACCACTAGCAAAGACCAGATGAAAAGGAGAACAAGATCCAGTTTATTCAAAGTCCTGGAGTCCAAGTGGGAGGGACAGCTTGGCATTCCGGGTGCACATCACCAGGAGAGGACCTCTGAGAGGAACTGGTTAAGTGGTTGTGGCTGGGACCCGAGGCCCAGGGGGTCCCATGAGCCGGGCAGACGTGGGTGAGGCCCTGTGCCTGTCTTCATGTTCACAACCCCAGAGTCAGGCGCCAGCCCTCCCAGGGAGAGGCCTGCCCCCTCCCAGACCTCGGACAAGGTCGGGGCACCAGTGCACACTGACAGGCTCCCAGAGTCTTGGCTCATTGCCCCTGCAGGCCCAGGACACGCAAGTTGCAAAGAGGAGACCCGCTGAGCAGAGGGCCGTTTCTAAAGCGAACCAGCCATCTTCAAAGATGGGACTCGCAAGATTAATGAGGCCGATTACTGCCAGCTGCTTAAAGGAACCTGAAGGCTTTCGATGTCAGTACATTTATGATGACAGAGTAATTAGAGCTAATTAAGAAAAAATGAAGCTGAGAACAGTGGAGTCGGTTCTTGCTGTCTGAGTCTCAAGGTGCTCAGACCCTCCCAGGAGTCCCCAGAAATGTTCTCGGGGAGCAGCCCATGGCCGCTGCCTGCCCCTTCTCCCCCATTTGACCTTTAAAAATGTAGACTCGGTTGAGATGCAGGAGAGGAACACTCAGGCTGGCTCTTCCCACCCAGCAAGTGTGGCATGTGCAGAACCGTTTAGTGCAGAATCAAGCCTGTCTTATGTAGGTGAGAATCAGGAATGGTTCCAAAGTTTTTCTCTTCCAGCCAAATGTGTGGGGCCGTCCAAGTTTAGCTCAGAGAAAGAGCCCTCAGGCAGGATTTGTCTGACCCAGATTGACACTAAAGCTGCATCTTCAATGGATGAAGGCATCCCAGGGAGTAAACAGGTGCCACGGGGCACAGTCACCTGAGGTCACAGGGCACAGCTTTTCTAGTGGGCAGCTGGACGGCCTGGAGTAGCCATACGCCTTCACTCCAGCTTCCATTGCCATCCAGAAGCAAAGATTTGCAAGGAGGCCAGGCAGAGTGGGGTCCTGGAAGGAAAAAAAAGATACTGGAAAGTAGATGGGTTGACAGGTCAGGTCTGCAGGTGCTGTCCTGACTTCCCAAGCTTGTCCAACCAAGCTATTTTCTTGGCCATATTCATGGGCTGACTTAGGGAACATTGATATAAGAAGATTAAGGGAGGCGCACCCTGGTGGCTTAGGGGTTAAGTCTGCGGCCCCCAGCTAGTGCAGTCCACATATATCCCAAGAACCCGGGTTCACAATTCAGACTGGGGGAACAACCAAGACGAACAACTAAAAAAAAAAAAAACGCTTCCTCCTCTCTCTTCCTGCCTGCCTGCTCACCTTCATTCTTCCCTGAACTTTTCCTTTAAAAAATTTTTAAAAGGGAGAAGAATAGGGGAGCACCCATCAGGACTTTCTGATCCCTGATACTTACTATCAAGAATCAAATCCTTTGCCCCATCAGGAGACACCCAAGCAAAAATGCAAATTTCCCCAGGCAGGAGAACCCAAAAAAATGTTTGGTTTTATTTTTTTTTAATTTTATTTCCATTTAGTTGTTTACACGGCTTGTTTCCCACACCCAGATATGGGACTTGAACCCAGGGGTATGGAATCTGTGTCCTTCAGAAAGGATTAACCTATCATGAACCTGCTCTACCAGGGTGTGTCAAAAACCAGAATTCTAACAAGTAAACAGCAGCTACTCCTCACTCAGCCAAGATGCATTGAACCCTGCTCGAGCCGGGCCTGGCCCTTCCTCCCCACCCTGCAGGCAGGCCAGGTGGGGTGGGGGTCAGGGTCAGGGTCAAGTCTTGCAGGGCTGGCAGTGAGACAGATCCTCCTGACCATGGCAATTCAGAACCAAGAAGAAACTCCAGAGCCCCTGTTTGAAAGGCCTGCCCCACCAGATGGAAGTAATAGACATGGTTCCCCATTTCATCCCCCATCCGCCTTTGTGCTCAGAGCCCTGGAAGGCGAGAGCAGAGTGAAAACTAAACACACTTCATAAACGTGGAGTCAGAGACTTGTCCACGGGCGGCGGAAGCCAGCACACATGTGTTAATCCCTACCCCTCGCCCTTTGCAACAGCTTCCACGGGGGCCCTCTGCCTCCCTGGTCTAATTCACCCCTCTGGAAAGCGACAGAGTGACAGGCATGCTGTGTAATCCCATCCACCTCGAGCCTAGGGTTCTGCCCCCCTCTCTGATTCTTAAATGCTTTGACTTATGTGGAGTCACAGGGTGGTGGGGGTACCGACAAGAACCAGTGGCTCTGTGTCTGGGCTGAAAAGACCCATTGATGGTGCAAAATGAACTCCCTCCCTGCTGCGCTATTCAGTCAGGCAGCACCTTGAAAGCACATGCTCTGGGCCATGAGAGACATGCGAGTCCAATTAAAATATTTAAGCTCGTTTCTTTCTTCAGAGTATCACAAAGTCTAACCACATCCACATGTCTGCCTATTCTAAGGCTCGTGAGTCGGTTGGGGTTGGAGTTTTAATGGATCGATACCAGGTGTGGGATGGTAACGGAAATACAATTTGGGGGAAAAAAAATCCAGTGTGTTATTCTTTCCTTATGGTTTCCATGCCTTCTTTTTTCATATATCTAGAGCTACTTGCAATAGACTGTGGTCCTCTTCAGGCTGTTGCGCTGTTCTCCTCGGAGCTCCAGGGCCTTACTGGGCACCAGGTTGATGCTTTACCATCATGACACCAGGGCAGGGGACCAGGAATGCTCTGGTGTGAGCAGAAGCTGCCTCTGCCGGAGGAATCACGAGGAAGAGGAGGCCTGAGGAGGAGGTGATGGAGAGTATCCTTCCATGGCTGAGGAGTGTCCTGAGTAAGAAGGTCAAACTAATGTAGAAAAGACGAAGACTCCCAGATCCTATGCTGGGAAATGAGCTCAGCAGGAGTACAGCTGTCAGTAGGTACAGGTCTGAGCGGCTGTCACAAGGAGACCCCAAACATACATGAGTCACCAACTTGGGATCATATTTATTTCTCGCTTAACAATGCAGAGGTGTCATTCCAGGGCTACGAAGGTGGCTTGCCCTCTACCTACCAGGTATGGATTGGGTAATGGAAGACTATTTTTTGAAAAACCCCATGTGCCCTCTCAGGATCCAAAGTGGCTGCACCGTTGCCTGCCATTGCAGCTGCCTCTCAGCCAGTGGGGAGGGAAAATGAACACAGCGCATGCATGCCCATGTCTTTCAAGATCATGGGATGAAGACTGCTAACTATTCATCAAAATCTATTGTTCCGGTGCACCATGCCCAGGTTTGAGACCTGGGGCAGGGGGAACAACCAAGATGAACAACTAAATTAAGTAAATGCTTCTTCCTCCTCTCTCTTCCCGCCTGCCCGCCTGCTTATCTTCATTCCTGCCTGTACCTTTCCTTTAAAAGTTGTGTGTGTGTGTGTGCGTGTGTGTGTGTGTGTGTATAGTCTACAGATGGCTCTGCCTCCATGACTCAGTGGCCCCAGGCATGAGGAAAAGGCCCAGTCCCTCACCGCATGCACCCCTACGTGGGTAGTCACGTTAGGTTGTGGGCAGATAAGAGCTAAGTTCATTCTGTGCAGTTGGAATAACAATTTCCCTGTTGTTAAGTGAGGCTCCGGAATGCAGTCACTTTGCGTGAAGTCTCACAGCTAAGCAGGACCAAGATGCAGACCCAGTACCCTTCACAGCTCTTGCACGCTCTCCACACCAGGCTCTCTCTGCATCTTCCTAAGCAAAGCAACTCTATCTGCCCCAAGAAGGGGCTGCTTTGACGCTTCATGACTCTTACTCTTTTGTTGGGAACGGGCCAGTGCCAAATACAGAAAAGTTCTCCCTCCCTTGGAAGATATCTGCTCTCCAGATGAAGGCAGGGGGCCAGGGTTTTCCGAGCCATTGCCTGCAGGACACGCAGATCCAGAGCCCTTCAGGACACCAGAAACCTGGGTTTATTGTGACAAAAATCCAGAAGGGAAGGACACAGGGAGGGTTAACAGCAGGAGGATGGTGGGGATGCAGGTCGGGATGGAGACCAGTTCACCAAATACTCCTGTCTTGTCTCGAACCCAGCACACACAAGCAGACACCCCAGTCTCTGCTGCCAGGTCCTGGTGCCACCATGGCCCAATGCCAAGGAAAGTGAGCTGAGCTTCTGGCTGAATGGATGAACCATCACCCTGGGGTTGAGAGGTCTATGATTTATTTTGGAATCACTGTTGGTTTATAGTCCTCCCTGAGCCTGAAATGGGATCATTCATTCGGTCATTTCATCAAGAAGCAGAAAAACAGCCTCTGGAAACAGAGTGAGCTTCACTACTTACCAGATGGGTGACCTGGGCGATGGCTTCATTGGGCCTTAGTTTCCTCATCTGTGAAATGGAGATAAGAGCCCCTATTGGTGCCAGGAGATATTTAGAAATTCCCGAATCTCAGGCTTAGGGACTTCATGTGACCCTTCTTTTTCCTTCTGGGAAGACAGAGACTTAACACCCCAGTGCTCCCCAGCCGGGCACCCAACATCTTGAATGTTTTGCTCCAGAACATCACTGACTCTTGTCACACTGCTGGAAGGGAATGGAAGTGCTTTGTTTGCATAATTCCTTTATCTCTCTCTTTAACTTGAAAAATGGTACAAGCACACTGCTTTGTTAGATTCTTATTAAAGGACAGATGACATATCCTCCTAGGGTCTCAAATGAGCAAGGAAAACCTGTGATTGGCTGCCATCACTGTCAGTCATCTCAGTTCTAAAGCCCTCCCCAGGGAAGGCCAAGCCATGCCCACAAACTTGCCCAAAGACAAAGCTCTCTGTCTTTGTTCCTCCACCACTGAGACATTTGGTGGGGGCTGGGGGCGAAAGGCAAGTAAATTCATCCCATTAAGGGCTGATAAGCTAGGGAGAGTATTTTCTTAATCCATAATATTGAATAGAAAATAAAGTGACTTTTCTAAAATCACATTGGACTCAGGTCTACATCTTAGCTCAGAATCTTTTGCTCACTGGGTTATAAAAAGAACCAAGATGTGCTGTGGTGGCCTAGTGGTTTATTTCACCGGGCACAGTCCACATACATTCCAAGGTCCTTGGTTCAAGCCCCTGGGCCCAAGAAAGCAACCAAGATGAACAACTAAATAAAAATAAATAAAACGCTTCTTCCTCTCTCTGCCTGCCTGACTACTCACCTTCATTCCGGCCTGCACCTTTCCTTTAAAAAAAAAAAAAAGAGCCATAACATTATAATTAAGGTGTGATAAAGTGATGGAACTTGTCTGATCTCTGGTTGGAATGTCCCAAAAGTCACCCCAGACACAGCTGTAAGGACAAGAAGAGAGATGGAGCATATAATATTCTTGGAGGGCCCTCATCAGTCAAGCACTTGATGAAGGTTAGCAAGTGTGTGTATCATTCAGGAAGCGCATGTTGAGTGCGACTATGGACCCAGAGTCCTTGCCCTCAGGGAGTCATAGCCCAGATACTCCAGGGGAGAGGGTTTTGGGAAGAGGTCAGAGGATATGCCCCAGGGTCATCTGGGGGAAGGACCTGGCAGTGAACCCACCAGGTAGATTCAGAGCAGCTGAGCTCCTTGGGGGAAGGTGGGTGTTTCAGAAGAGCTGGAGCAGAGAGTCTGAGTGAAAATGAGAAGTGAGGATGGACTGAGCTGAGGTCCCCAAGCCACAAAGGAGAAAGACCAGAACTTCTCAAGAAAAACGAAAGGAGTATTGGTAAAAGGGGTACTGGGATTAGAACAAAAGACGATAAAGAAGCTCAAAACTGGAGATGCTTTTCTAAGCAGTAGCAGAAGAACTTGGCTCCAGGCTAAGGTGGGGTGAAGGCAAAGGGAACGTGCCACTGTCTCCTACGCTGTTCCATTGCACTCAAAATGTCAGTCAGTAAGCATGACCAATAGTCATGAAGACATCAGTCCTCACAAATAAAAGAAACCCAGGAGTGGGCAATGATAGATTTGGTGCAGACTTTCAACCATGTCATCGAAGACCCTGGCTCCTTCTGTTTCCCTTCCCTGCCACCCCCAAATTGGTGTTGGCTTTCTGTCCTTGGGCTTGTCACCTCATGGCCACAAAAGGGCTGCTGGAGCACCACATGACCAGATTCAAGGCAGAAAGATGAGAGAGCAAGAAACATCTTTGTTCCTGTAACATCTTCTTTTATTAGAGAAAAAAACCTTTCCCAGAACCACCCCACCCCCACAACTTGTCTCATATTATTGGCCAGAATAATTCTCATACCTACTTCAACACTAATCACTGACAAAGAGGAAGAAGATTGTCACAACTTATCTAGAGATTCATTCTCTGGGTCAAGGGTAGATGAAGGGCAGCTTGAACATTGAAGACATGAAATAAGTCACTTACAAGAGACTGGGACCAGTCACTCATGCCCTTCTGGTTCCTAAAGCAAAAATCTCTCTTCCCCAGAGTTATTCTCCACCAGACCCTTTACATAACACTTTTCCTTCTTACACATTTCCATGTAAAGTTCTCCCTTCTGAGTCGAGTGCATGGTAGGCACCCAGACGAGAGCTGTGAGGGAGAAAAGATCAGGCTGGGAGAAGAGCAAAACACAAACAAAAAGCCTTTGCTATCATCTTCCCCAGCCCAGATAAGTCTAACAAGTCTTCTAGCTTCAGAAAGAGAAATCTTTAACCCAATTATGTCAAACCCCACTGGATCCATTTAATCTGGGGAAAATATCATCTCTGGCAATCATAAAGAATATTAAGGTATTAGCAGCCGTCGTTTTTAGAATTGCATTGGAAGGGGAGCTGGAAATAATTGCACATCAGTTGCTCAAAAATCAGCAGTAAAAGAAATTTACATTAGTGTATAAATTACCCTCCCAGCAATATAAATTAGGATTTTATACCTCCTAATGACAACAGCACAGGCCCTGGCTGTGCTAAGCAGAGATTTCTTGGAGGAAGAAACGGCTGCACTCTGGATCCAGCAGGCACCTGGGTCAGGGAGCTGAGCTGGGGAGCAGAAGTGATTTGAATGTGACTGTCATCCACCTGGAAGCTGGCCCGGCTGGAAGATTCTCCAGTTCAGCAGGCTCTGGGGAGACATGAAAACCCAGCCCTAGCTCTACAGAGAACAAAACTCATTTTCCTCCCTCCTCCCAACAACACTCACAGCTCCACCCAACCCTCCCAGACCCTCCCTTGGAAACAGTCAGCCCCGCATCTGCTTAGAAAAAGCTTATGTTATCAATGCTTTTCTGACAAGTATTGGGTGACTTGAGCTACAGTTCTTCAGCTTGGTGGCAAGACAATCGAAGCAGTTTAGAGTCATGGGACTTTTTGCTGAAAAGGCCAACCAAAAAAAAAAAAAATCTAGAAATCTCTTCAAATGGGGAGACCAAGGTCCAGGACAGGGAAGGACAGTGGATGGAGTGGGAAGAATGGGGGACTCTTTCTGAGGCAGGTGACAGAGGCAAGCAACTTCATTTCATGGGACATGGAAGTCTGCCTTTGGCTTCAGGAATAGAGGGTTCAAGCCTTCAAATAAGGGTCAGAACTCTGCGTATCTATCCATTTATCCATGTATCCATCCATCCACCCATCCGCCCACTCACCCACCCATCCGCCCACTCACCCACCCATCCATCAATCCATCCATCTACCCACCTACTCACCCATCCTTCCAACCATTTATCCATCCATCTGTCCACTTATCCATTCATCCACCCACCCACCCTCCCACCCAACTATCCATCTATTCAGCCATCTATCCAGCCATCTCTCTCACCTTCTGTCTTTCAAGACTGTATGCTTCTGTGTCACCTTTCTCTCTTACAATACAGACTTTTTCCATTCAGTCAAGCAAGATGATCGCTAAACAAAAACAACAGCAAAACAAACGTGCCGATAAATAGCTGTGTTCTCGGCTCAGTCTGAGGGAGGAACTCTGATTGGTTCTTCATGGGTACATGCCTGCTCTTTGTGCCAATCACTGATGAGAGGAGACGAAATGTTATGATTGGCTAGATGGAGTCACGTGTTCATCTCTGTTGCGTTTGGATGGGCAGTGGTAGCGGTGGCAATGACGGATTTGCAATCCCACCAAGACCCCCAAGAAAAGAAGAAAAACAATTCCCCAAAAGGAAATAGAGGCATTTGGCCGTCTAGCAAGTAGTTATTCAAAGCCACCGCCCCGCCCCCAAAGAATCAGTGATGGAGCTTTTCCAGCACCTTCATCCTCTGCCTACCGTCCTGGGTACTTTCTCCAGGCAGTGTCCAGGGAGGGACTTAGAGGTCAGAGGCAGGAGCCGCCCTAAGGAAAAGGAAGGCTCAGCCTGCTCCGTTTCTCAACCATTTAGACACAACAGTGCCCGTAATGCCTCTGTGGAGAGAGAACTTGGAGCACAGAGGAAAAAGACATAGCTCCCAGCTCAGGAGAGCCTGTGCGTCTCTGATTTTAAGTGTTTCTGCAGACAATCCTGATGTACACCAGCCTCGAGGGCTCTGGGCTAAGGTACTAGGGTCTCCAGGTCAAATATCAAATGGGATGAGGGAGAAGAGTGAGGTGGCAAGGTCATAACACACAAGCAGGGGTCATAAACATGCCTGGAGACTAGAGATGTGTCACGTGGTTCTGATGGGGTGGGTGAGTTAATGGGTTAAAGTCAACCCCTGGAATCAGATCTCCAGCCTCTTCTAGGAAGAGAATAATGGGTGGGAAACCCTGTCTTAGAAGCTCTGAGGTGAGCAAGGCTGTAGCCAAGGTCATGTAAAGCTCATGGCTAGAAAGGAACAAGAATCCTCCTCTCTAGACTCTTTTCCCAGTACCTTTCCAGTCAATACCCACCCCACACTCACCGAAAGAGAGTCAGCCATTAAATGGCATCTTCTGATGCCACTGCCCTGCCCTCATCTCCACATCCATTAAAGTTTGACCTTCCCCACCCCCACCCCTGTGGGACCTGGGAACCCCGGGAGTGGGGAGCTTCCTAAATCAGGAAATCAGGATCAGTGATGATCTGGATTCATGACTGCTTGTTTCTGCAGCAGTGGGGTTTGCTCTCCCCAGGCGAATGAGAAATCCTTTGAGGAACTCAAGACATCATGGAATTGTGGGTAAATGCACCTTCAGGAAGCATAAAGAAGCAGGGTTGGTGCCATTTTGTTATTTACAAGTTGTTATTTATAAGCTGTTAGTTATTTACAAGCTCAGCAATCTGGTTACTGAGAATTCTGGAGCCTCCACTTGAATCCCTGCAAAATGGAGGTCACAGCGCCTCCTTCCAAGGGCAGAGGTGATGAGTGAGGAGTTGACTTGGGTAAGGAGCTAGACCTGAGCCCTGAGCCTCGTGCTCCTGCCTTGCCTGGAGGCTGAGTCCTGCTCCTGCCCTCTCTGCATCCCCATGGGCCGGGAGCCCAGCCCTGATTGACTGACTGATTAATTAATGTGGAGACCAGGTCTCTACGAGGATGTTTTCTGATGATAAAAATTCCCTGGAGAAAGAAATATTATGTGCCACTTGTCAACAAAGCCTAGCACTTTTCAGTGAAATAAGCATCTGATTCTGGGAAAACTTAATTAAAGCTGCTGTCGGCACGCAAGTGATTTGCACCATCATCCCCAGCCTTCGCCTGGGCTGGGGCTGATTCCCTGGGGAGACACCAATTATCTCCTGGGGATGTTGTGAAATTCTCAAAATACTCCTCTAAACAACATGAATCTTTAATTCATTTTAACTTAAAAAAAGAAAAGGAAATTAGATCATGCAGCACTTTTTCCAGAAAAGGCTCCAAAGTTTGGAGCTAAATGAAATCAAAAGAAATGGGAGTCTCTGCCAAAAAGCCCAAGAGGTGCAGATTCAAATTCCAGTTTCCATGTCTCTGCAAAGACCAGTTAAAGACCCACTGTGTGCCAGTCACTGGTTGAGATCCCAGGCCCACTCTTTCCCCTGACTTAGGACGAAATGGGTGTTTTAAACAGGGGAGAAGAGGTTGGGTGTTGGTTTCTTGGTCACCAGTAGCAAAGTCCAGATTACCGGCTTCTTGCATGAATCCAGAACTGGCAAATGCCCCCCAAGGAAAAAGTGGCTGCAGAGATGTTCAGCTCACCTCTCTGCCGTCTCCACCCTCCTGAATCTCAGCCCTTCTGTTCCTTGTTGCTTCCACAGTTCTCTTCGCTTTAAACAACTCATTTTACAGTTTTCTCAAGTGTTCTTAGCAATCTGGTTGCCCTGCCACGTACTACTCCATCCTCTCCAGAAGTGCAGGCTCAACATGATTTATTTGTACCCATGAGGTACAGGCCTCATTTCTTCATGAATTCATTCAACGAACATTATGCGACAGCTGATGTCTCCAGGCCCATGATGGTGTGGGAAAGAGGACTCCTCATCATCTGTGAGTGACCATTGAATCCCAAGCTTTTTGAGAAAGCTGAGCTTCCACCTCTCCTGCTTGATGTAGAACCAGTTGTCCTACCTTCTTTCAGCTGTTTGGGGAGTATTTTTCCCTATGTAACTCTATTTCTTTTCTACTCTGCCTTCAGGGTCCTCTCTGTGGTGTATGGGGACGGTAAATACCTAGCATATGTGTCATCCACCCATTTCTGCACCATGGCAGGCATCACTAATCACTCCCAGGAGTGTTCCCTCTGAAGAAGACAGAGCCTCAGAATCAAGTCCCTGCAGTACTCCAGTCAGACATGACCAGTTGATCACAGAAAGTCAACCAGATCAAACACTTGCTTGCCAGTCCAGGGTGAAAGAGATAATACAGTCCTTACACCTTGATGTTCTCCCCAGACTTCACACCTGACCCTGGCTCCCGACACCTGGCACTTCAATCCTCCAGGATCATCCTTCCCTGGTGACAGTCCCCTTTCCATACTTCCTGCCAGGTTCAGTGCCAGCTTCCCACCCTTATCCCCAGTCCTTTCACACTCTTCCAACAGGCTGAACACCATCTGCTGTGTTGCCTGAAGACTAGGTTATAAGCTAGTGATTCCCACAGCATTATTTGGCTCACGGATCAGGAGGCCTGACCTCTAGGCCCTGCTTTACATCCAGTTGTGCAACTTCTCCCTCTCCAGGCCTGTTTCTCTTCGTGTGGAAATTGAAAGCGTGGAACTAAGGGCAAATATCTGGCAGGCGTGCTGCCCCCTCCTACTCCTGTGACTCTGGCAGACATCACCAATCAATCTTGAGAATCCCTCCCACGACGTTGGGCTGACAAACCCAGAGCTCTAAGAGGCCACTCCCAGAAGTGGGCCCACAGCACACATTTACTTGGCATCCCTGCTCTTTATATCCTTTTGCCCCCAGGTAGTTTTTGGCCTCTGTAAGCATTCGGCTCTGGCCATTCCCAAGTGTGAGAGGCAAAATAACAGTCACACAAAGATGTCCATATGCTAATCCCCAGAGCCTGTGAATAGTTACCTTATATGGCAAAAGGGACTTGGCAGGTGTGATGACGCTAAGGTCTTGGATGGGGGGATTATCCTGGATTATCCAGGTGGGTTCAGTGTCACCACAGGGTCTTTATAAGAGGAAGAAGGGAATATCAGCGTTAGAGAGGAAGATGACAAGACAGAGCAGAGATCAGAAAGGAGAGAAAACGCCTTGTGGCTGTGAAGATGGAAGATGCCATAAGTCAAGAAATATAGGTGGAGTCTAGAAGCTAGAAAGAGCAAAGAAATTGCCGAGATCTCCCCGTCCAGCTCCTGGAAGGACCACAGCCCTGCCCACACCTTCACTTTCGACTTCTGCCTTCCAGAACTGGGAGAGAAAAAGTCCATGTGGTGTTAAGATACTACATTTGCATCACTTAGTTGCAACAAACAGAAAGCTAGTCACCAACCTGCTGCCACCCCCACCTCGACGTCCCTCTACTGAGACCCTGTCCTTGGGCTAGGCAAGGGGGCACCGGGCTCCAGGACAGCGTTTGGGGGGCACACACCCTCTCACCTGGTTGCAGGTTCGTGCTCCACCGGGACCAGCTGTACCCTGCACACCCCACGGGACGCAGCGGTGCCCGGCACTCTCCTGTGTCCGTGGTGTCCGGGAGCATGAAGAACTTCACAGATGGCCTTGGACTCCACGGGCTTGAATCCTGGCTCCGCCCCTTCCTTACTACGTGTGTTACTTTCAAGGTGCTGCTTCCTCACCTGGACAAGGGGCAGAGTAAGAGCCCCCAGAGGGACACTGTGAGGGGACAACGGCATGATGCTCAGCCATGATTCTAAGCATCTGTGACACAGGTGTTTGACACCCCCATTCCACACAACACCGTCTCACAGACACTGCTCCATCCTCTTATTCTCTTGTGATTCTTAATCCTCATGCTGATTTTGTAAGGTAGAGACAGCAATCTCATTTGACAGATGGGAAAACAGAGAAACGTATCCATGGCTTCGAGTGTAAGAAAGTGGTTACCACCCCAGACACAAAAGCCAGACCATCTGGATGCAAGTCCCAGCCTTACTACTTACTAGTTAAATAACCTAAGGTCAAGTACTTAAACTCCCCATGCCTCAGTTTCCCCTTCTGTAAAACAGGAAGAAAAAGAGTAGTGTCTGCCTCATCGAAACCCAACAACCAATGACAAATAAGAGTCCCCTTTCCTTCTCCCCTGTTTTGTCAAAGTCATCTGATTCCTACAGATCTCCCACCTAAACACCTGAGCTTCTGTGTACATCCTGCTCTGGTTTTTGCCCAGTGGTGTTCTAGCATGATGAACCCCACGTGGGGTCAGCTAAGGCCACAGATTCATCCAAGACCAGTCTGGTTTCAACTGCAAGGATGACAAGAGGCCTCTCTGTCTCTGCTCTTCATCCCCTCCTGCCTCGGACCCTATCTGCTAGGTCACATTCCCTTCCATTGTTCAAACGTCATCTTGGAGTCAGGCTGCCAGCTCCAGAGAACTAATAGACATCTCCCTGGCACAGCAGAGTGCCTTCACCAAGGTTTCATGTCCCAGCCAAGGTCCCCAAGCCAACACCACTGAAGACCTCATGCCTCCACTCTCAGCACAGCTCAGGAAGCTCCAGCTACCTCTCCCTTGGCTGAACTCAGTGGAAGCCAGAACAATCCTTTCCCACAGTTTCCAGGACTTGATGGGCCCAGGGCTGGAGACCTAGGAATGGATCAGTAGCCATTCACTACAGAACCCAGAGGTTCCAAGTGTGAAGTTGCGTAGCAGAGATCTACACTAGAGTTGATAAGGTCTTACCTCCCCGCAGCAGTTTTGACTTATGAGGGAGAAGGGACCTGCTGTACACAGGAGTTCAATGATGATGGAGGAAGGGAGGGATGGATGAATGGATGGACAGATAGGAGGACAAATGGGAGGATGGATAAATGGATGGACAGATGGATGGACAGACGACAGATGAGTGAACAAACAAATGAAAATGAATGGAACATCCCTTTAAGAGAATTGTCTTTGAGGATAAATGAATCTCCTACCTCCTTTCAACTTGACCACCTAGGGAACAAAACATTTAATAACCAGACAAAAAGGGCCTGAGTTTTCAAGAAAATGGCGTGTGAAATATTTGGGCTTGGAGGATGAAGTGGGAGGAAGAAACCCAAAACCCCAAACTTTGTCATGAGACCCAAGCTGTCCCTGAAGAACCCCAAGTTTGACCCTGCCGAACTGCTCCACCAGGGACCTCTGAGTAGCCATCCATATGCTTAGAGAAACAGACTTGATTCCCCCAAAGCAGGACATTTAAAATCATGACTTACTCAGACTCCTAGGTGGGTTCCAGATCAAAACAAGCTGAAGAGCCAAGAACACTCTGGCTCCTGCTTGGAGGAACGTTCTCGTGTGTGTCTATAAAGACACACTTGGCTCAACCATCTCTGTGGGACTAAGGCTATGAAATCAGAAAAACTCATGTACACTGTCCCTTTCAAAGTCCCCAGTCACTCTTGGAAGAAAAAGATGGAAAGCAGGGAGTGCACAGGTGAAGAATTAAGACTCTAAGCTCAAAGTGACCTGGCCCAGCTCCACCTCTCCCTGGCTTCATGAACTTGGGAAAGTCATGAAGCTGGGCTTCAAGATCCCCCACTACAAAATGAATGTCATTCCCATTCCAGGAGAACATTCCAGGGATTAAAGGGCACAATATTTGGGAATCTGTGTGGGACACAGAAGCTCCTACACACAGTGGGTCTCCAATAATGCTGCCGTGACAGTGTGGGTCCTCGTGGGAGCAATCCAGACTGAACCCAAACATCATGATAAAAGGAAGAATCGGACATAACTGTGGCATATGTGCGTGTGTGCGCGTGTGTGTGTGCATGTGTGTGTTTGTTCTTAATTTCTTAATTCCTGGCACAAGCCTTCAAAAAGTCTTGGAATTTCTTGAGCAATGGAAGTGTCTCTTATTATTTATAAGAAGTCCCTCTGCACGCACTGCATTCCATCCTCCTGCATGCTGGTCCCCACACCCCTTCCCCCATAGCTACCTGAGGGCTAGAACAGGCTGGGTCCTACATAGAGTCATCTCTCTGCCCATGCCCACTTGAAGCAGGTACAGAGAGATGACCTTCAATCTTCATCACCAAAAAGATTTTTGAGCCTATTGCATCAGGGGGAAAATGATTCAGAGAGAGCAAAACTTAAAATCTGTAGGGCAGTATGCAGATGTATGAGCCTGAGAGTTGACTGGCTGGCAAAACCCCTCCCTAGCAACCTGAGTCTAGAAACACACCCTCTAGTTTCTTCTCCAGAGAACTCCAGGCAACATTCATGAGACGTCCAACTCTCACGAGAACTCCAGGCAACCTTACCAGTTCTCTCAACTCTCATGAGATCTGTAGACCCAAATAGGAGTTTCTTCCCCTGAGTACACAAGAGACACCATTTTAACAATGGAAACCCAGGTGCTGGCAGGGCAGCGTAGAGAGGGCATGAAGTTCTGGGCCCCCTCCCAAACCTGGATGCATGTCTTCCATTCAGTTCTTCCCAAGTTAAATCCTTTAGAATAAACCTGGAATCGTAATTAGAGCACTTCTCTGAGTTCTGAGACTTGTGCTAGCAAATTAGCAAACCTGAGACATAGGGTTCTGGGAACCTGAGATTCTCAGGCAGAGGAATGAGTGGCTTGGGACACCTGAGATTTGCAGCCAATGTCCACAGTAGGGGAAGTCTTGCGGGCTGAGCCCTTAGCTTGTGGGTCTGTGTAATCTCCAGGTGGCGTCAGAACTCCGGCTGGTTTTGGAGCTTATGTCAGAGCAGAGAGACATGAATGGGAGGCAGACAGGGCACTTGGGGGTGGAGAGCAGGTGCAGAGATGGGGGGAAGAGAAGAGCTCCTCGAGGAAGCTGTCCGCGGTCTCCTGCCTCCTCCCCTGTTCTCCTGCTCCTCTTCCCCAGCCTCCCCTCCCACCTTGGCTAAGTCCCGGGAGGACAGAAAGACAGGATAGGAAGAGGAGACCTAGCCATTCCAGGATTAAAATGGAGGCATTTTTCTGCACCATCCACGGCAGCATTTGTTCGACTGCAGACCAGTGATCCCATGGAAAGAGGGTGTGGGGGCTCCAGACAGCTTCAGAGAGCCAGGACTGGGAAGACAAATGCCGAGGGGTGGCGCTGGGCCACAAACCCTCCCAGCAACCTGACTACACTCCAGAAGATCGATGCCAAGGAAGATCTGCCCCTTGACAAATTCCCCCCAAGAGTAAAACGCCCTTTAAATGTTCATAGCAGCATCTATGAGACGGGGAAAAAAAGCTTCCTGTGAACAGAGGATAATCCTATGGGGCCACTTTGCTTCTTGCATGAAGTTATGACCCTCCAAGGAAGGCTGTCTTCCCATCAGCCACTCGCTTCCAGGGAGCAGAGGCCCTGAGTTTGACAGGACAGGACAAACATCTTTCAGCCAGGCAGGCAACAGGGAAAGTGGGTAGCGGATGGGGGACAGGCAGGAGGAAGGGGAGCCAGTATCCCACATGGAGGAATGAGAAGTGGGTCTGGGAGAACTGGATTTAAACCCCAGCTGATTCTCTATCAGTTAGGTACCCGCAGGCAAATCCGCCCTTCTCCCCACGGTGGTCTCCCGCTAGAGGGTCACATTCTCCATGCATAGGGCTGCTTGAGGATAAAACCGTTGGTGCGCCCTGGTGGCCTAGTGACCTAGTTCACTGGACTGAGTCCACATACATTCCAAGGTCCTTGGTTCAAGATGAGCAGCTAAATAAAGGGCTTTTTCTTCCTCCCTCTTCTGGCCTGCCTACTCACCTTTATTCCTACCTGAACCTCTCTTTTAAAAGGGAAAACAAAAAACAGAATGACTAATATTAAGATTCTTGGCCCATGGGAGATAAGCCGTGATGTGAGTCAACCCTATGGAGCAACCAGTTTGGTTGATGATGTCCAATTCCCCGCAATATCCCCTAATATACACACGCCCCATCAGAAACACCAGGAAACATCAGGCCCAGGAGCTCAGCTCCCGAGACAAGGTCCCCGTGTCTGCGTTCCTAAAGGGCTCTGCAGGAAAGCTCTGAGGCAGCTGCCGTGGTCCCAGGACACTGACACTGGGGAAAAAAGTGATGATTGGGGAATAATGGGACAGGACAGGGACCAGAAGGCTGAGCTCTCCATTTGTTCTTTCTCCTTTGGTATTCTAGAACAATCGCATCTCCTTCCTTAGCCATGTTGGCTAAGGTCTCTCTCTCCATTATCAAAATGCTTCCTGCCATTGTCACTGACTTGTGCAAATGCCTAGGCATAACTGTGTGGTTATAATTTAGGGCCAGCCCCTTCCCAATATGGCAGGAGTTTTTAAGGGGCATGGCTAAGAATCTGGGTACCAGGAAAGTGTTTTCTCTCGAAGCTCTTCCCTGTATGCCTACCTGGAGTTGTACTGGCCCATTTTTAGCATGCCTTAGGCTTAGCCAGTTAACTAATTTCCTACTTATACATCTGCAGTCCTGATTTAGAGTTTTCAAGGTGCCCCTCTGTTCTTTATGCTGTCCCTCCTGACTATCAACCTGCTGAGAGACAGCAGAGTTCTTATAACTATTTGAATTGATGGAGAAATTGCAGGGTGGAGTCTGGAGCCCAGGTTTGCAGTTCAGCTCCTCTGACGGGATAGCTTCAGGTCGTGAATTCTTCAGCCTCTGAAAGCTCAGTCCCACCAATTGGAACTTGGAGGTCAATACATCTCCTGCAGAGCTGTCATGAGGATCCAGGGCTTCGGAAATGCAGTTGTTACGAGGGCTGTACAGAATGTGCTTATTGCTCCAGGAGCCAAGCAAAAATTACAACATCCAGGCAGGGCTCTCTGCCTGCTAGGAGCCTCTCTACACGCACCGACTGGCCGGGTTTTCCCAAGCAGACCATGAGGAAGAGACTATTCGAAATTCCATTTTACTGATGAGAAGGTGGGGCACAGAGAGGCTAAGCAACTGGCCAAGTTCATGCAGGTGAGAAGTGGTCAAACCAGCACAAGAACCAAGGTAATCTTTCTCCCAATAGAGAGATGTTAAGGCCACAGATCCCAGGCTGCTCTTTGCTTAGTTGAACCCAGACTCACAAACACACATAAAGTTCACGTTTCCATCTTCGCTATCTAGAGGAGAATAGGCAGCAAAGCCATGACCTCTGACCTTACCTCTATCAGTAGGTTACTCTGTGACCTTAAGATTCGGATCCCCTTGTACAGTTGCGCGGGTTGTTTACTGCACAAAGTTGCCCGTTGCAGAGGGCAAGAATCGGTGAGTTCCATCAGGCACTCTGCTCTCTAACCCCTGCTGTCTGCTGGAGGGGATGCTTTCTCTGATTCTCACAGATGACTGAAATGATTCTACTTAAATTAGCTTCTCTTTCTTTCTAGATCTCAATATTCCACATATGCAACATGATGTGTTCTACTGAGATGACCTCTCTGAAATTCTTTAATTTGACTTGAATCACTTGGTGGGTGTACCTGGGAGCCCTTCCAAGCCCTCTTAGTAATGGACTGCTTTGAAAAGCACTCAAACTGGCTTTTTTGGATGAAATCCACAATGACCTGCCTCCTGTTAGTTCCTGAGCGCGCTCGTTGAAACCGTGGGTTTTGATCACACCACTTCCTCGTGGCTGTTTCTTCCCAGCTTTCATTATTTTGCTCACAGACGTGAGCCGTGGGAAAGAACACTAAACTCCCACAAGCATGGCGAGCAAAAAGCCCTGCCGGTGCCTGTGGACAGCTGACTGTGGGTGTCTGACAGCAGAGACATCTGCACTGGATCAGCTCCCACTCAGCCCCGTGCACAGCTCTGCAAGCAATCGCTTCACAAGGAGACAGTAGGCGAGCCTGCCTGCCTGCCTACTGGCCTTCATTCCTGCCTGTACCTTTCCTTAAAAAAATAAAAATAAAAATAACAGCCTGCAGTGGGACAGCAGCAGCCACCAATCCGTACTGTCACTGAGCACACAGGCCCTGGAGAAAGTGGATCACGGAATCCAAGGAAGTTGACTCCCACCTGGGGTCCCTCTCCTCTCAACCCACCTTCTGGCAGAAAACTGTCCCTCTTCAACCCTCAGTGTCCTCAGGGAATGCTCCACTTATACCCTAATTCAGGGTGCAGGACAGAGTTGCAGTAACAGAGTGGCGAGTCATGTTGGTGGCCCTGAGAGACCATAGAGGCTAAGACAGAACATCGTGTGTGTGTGTGTGTGTGTGTGTGTGTAAATGTGTGTTTGGAGAAAAGGTCTGTAAAGAGGGAATTAAGTGAAGCTCATAAGGGTGTGCCCTCATCCAATATGACTGATGTCCTAAAGGGCATGAGGACACGGACACGCACACAGAGAAGCCCTGTGAGGACACAGGGAGAAGACAGCCATCTACAAGCCAAGGAAAGAGGCATCCAAGGAACCAGTCCTGCCGACACCTTCATCCGGGACTTTCAGCCTTCAGAACCGAGAACTGAAGTTGCTGCGTGGAGCCCACTCTGCCCCCCAGCCTGTGGTATTTTACTATAACAGCCTAAACACACTAACACACTGGCTATGCTGTTTGGGGGTAACTTTTCCTATTCCAAGTTATAAATGAAAACAACTGTTTGCCACAGGCTTCTGTTCCCTCTCCTGCTAAGTCCAGAATGGAAGCTGTGATTTCCCTGTGGGGACTTTCATTCTGGAAGGCCGATCCCTTCAGAAAGCGGGCTGGTCCTGGAGTCGTGAGCATGCCTGTCCCTCGCAGGCTCTTGGTCCCCCTCCCCAAGACTCACACATCGGGCCGGCCAGCCCCTCCTGCCTGCTCTACCTGCCATCAGTTCTACCTGGATCAGGAAATAAACGGCACACCCCCCACCTCCTCCTGCATCTCCTGGCCCCTCTCGGTCACATTCTGTGTCCTCTCGGGCGCCTAAGTACAAACTGGTAGGAAGAATCCAGGGCAGCTTGGCAGGAGACCGACAAGGGTGCTCTAAATGTTGGTGCAGCCGCCGCTAGTCCCCAGTGTTGAACTTTGATTTATCATCATTTTAATATCTTCACCAGTGAAGGGCACCCTTGTAAAACATGATTGCTGCCTTTAAATGGAGAGAAATCCTTTCTCTTGTGTCAGGGCAATGAAACTCCGCTCTCCTGATGTGCAGCCCAAGAGGAAATCCTCAGCAGAGGTTAAAAGCATTAATACAAATTGAGTAAGATTCTCTCCTGTCCTACTGAGCAAACCACTTCACAGCCATTAACATGCCAGTATTTAAACAAAGGCTCCTTCCGTTAAGAGATGGGGCTGACGAGGGCAGCTGCCTGCTTGAGTCTGGGGACGGACAGGCGTCTGGGGGTGGAGAGGCGTGTGGGGTGAGATGATACTATACCGTCCATGTCCTACCTCCAGGGAGCCCGTGCTGCCCAGCTTAGGGGAGCAAGGTCAGCTGGCAGCCTCCAGCTAACCGCTCCTTCAAGGTCAGCCAATAACTGCCTCGTCCAAGGTCACATCCTGCCCAGACAGCCCACATGGTGACAGTGATGGAGTGAGGCAGAGAATATAAAGGCCCCGGCCACTTTGCCCCAACATGGCCTTACAACTCAGAGGGGCAATGCTCTCTCTAAAGGCCCCACAGAGGTGTCTGGATTTTCCTCAGGGCGCCACATCACTCAACATCCGTCTCAACAACCCAAGGCTCTTCTCTCTCCTTTATTCCTTCCACAAGTGTGAGCCCCAATAAACATCTTGCACCCCAAAATCCCCTTTCAACCATGAGACAGGCTGGGAATGGGAGCCACAGCACAGGGAACAGGGGAATCAGAAGAGTGGGGAGCCTGTTCCGAAGCAGAAGGGGCTGCCCTCTTGGCTACACACAGCAGCAAGGAATGCACGAGACCAGTCCTGGGAGATAGGCGGTCTGGACCTCGGGTGCTAGTGGCCAGCCCGCTTGGGATACTGGAGTGAGGAGGAAGGATCAATCAGTCGGGAGAGGAAGGAAGTGAATTCAGTTCTGACTCTGGATTCCTGTGGGATTTGGGGTGCAGGGGGTGAGGAGGGAAAGTCAGGAGGTAGGGGATGAAGGGACCTGGAAGGCTGAGCAGCACTCTGTCCTAGAAATATAGATGAGGGGTCATTAGCATTTTGATGATGTAGTCCGAGCATCAGAACACAGGGCCCCGCCGGGGAGTGCAAGAGAAAGGGAGACCCCTGAATGAGCACCAAGAAAAAAGATAAATTCGTTTCCACCATGAGGCTCCAGAAAACCAGAGCAGAAAGAAATTCCTGTGGGTAGGGAAACAGGGAGGAAGAGACCACATTAAAAGAATCATGAAAAAGGTAGGGTCAAGGGGTGAGTGTAAGAGATGGCTGGTGGTGATGCGCACACATTCTGAATATATTTAAATATATGAATATATTTAACTTCACTGGACTGTGCACTTCAGGATGGTCACGCCAGTCCGCCTAATGTTTTCGTATTTGTTCTACAATTTAAATGCTGGAGAAAGAACGGTTGACAGTAGGAGCAAGTTACAGTGAAACAAACAGGCCCAAGGAGCTTTGAGACTTTCCAGGGGGGAGGCAATAAGGACATTAAGTATCACAGCGTGTTCTTAAATTATGATTGTTCCAAAACACCAGGCTACAATTACAGCCCGTTTTGCGCAGTCTCCAAGGTGATCTAATAAATATCGAGCTGCTCATTTCAAAACGGAGCCAAGAATTATGGGAGCAAATTTCCACCCTTAAGTAGATTCGACTTTCCCCAGATCAGATGGGAATCCTAGGGTTCCAAGAAATTGCAAATCTTGTCATTTCTTGCCCATCACTTACTCCATAGGAGAGCAAGAATTGGCCTCTCTTCCTTTGGTGAACCTCCCCGGCCCTTCATGAGACAACTGGAAAATAATGTGGGGAATCTGCAATATTTGGAGCTAATTAAAAGTTGTAAGGATTCTTTTTCTATAAAGATAATGGGCTGAAAATAGTTCCCTCCTTCCAAAGAAAAATGCTAACCAATCGGTATGGTTGACCGTTTTTCCAAAAAAAACCCCAAAAACCCCAAGGTGTTGGATTGTATTCTACAATGGATTTTTAATGCAAGGAAATGAAAAAGAAGTGAAGATGGAAGACATGTGAGAAAAGACTGTTCGGTAGCTCTGGTCACTCACTGCTTCAAGTCCTTGACTCTCATCTCACCACGTCTCGCTCTTACCCTGCAGGATAAAACCACAACGCCTTCCTTGCAACTTGGTGTGAGGATTCAAAAAGCTTCCAGGAGAACACCTGACAGAGTGTCTGCCACTTGGTAGGTTCTAAACAAGCCATAACTCTGTTTAGGACGGGGGAGATTTTCATCTGAAGCAGTAGTCATAGTGACTTCCTCTGGAATTATTTTCTAGGAAGAGAGCTCTCACTCACCATCTCAGCTGCCACCTTTCTGGTTATTGATTTCTCAAATGCATTTCAGAAGTTTGAGGGACTGCGATTCCAGCCAAAGGCTGTGCAGACCGGTGCACTGAGTGAGGATTGCAGAAAGGGCTGCTCCCGACCAGGTGGCAAACTAACACTGCCAGCAGCAGCCGTCCATGGGAGGCCACCGTCCACAGGAGGCCACTGTCCACAGGAGGCCACCATCCCAGGCGGCAAGTCCATCTTGGTCGTGTGGAAAGGTACCTGGGCCAGATGCCTCTTTCTTGGTTTTTTTAGGAAAGGCACAGGCGGGAGTGAAGGTAAGTAAGCAGGCAGGAAGGAAGGAGGCGGAAGAAGCATTTTTATTTACTTTTAATTGAGTTGCCCATCTTGGTTGTTCCTTCTAGTTTCAGGACATGAAGCCTGGTCCATGGGATGTATGTGGACTCCACCCAACCACTACTCCACCAGGGCACGCCTGTCTCATTCTTGCATTTCCCTGCTATCATCTTCATCTGGACAGATAAAGAAATCTGACAGAGAAAGAAGCCCAGAGACTGGGAGAACCTTGTCCCAGGTCACACAGCAGTAAGTGGTAGGACCCGGATTTGAACTCACCAGTCTGCCTCTGGGGTTCCAAGCACTCACCTCCCTGGCAAGGCTTTCCACCTTCTTCCCACTTGTCTTGCAATGACCTCACTGCTCTGCATCCCTGTCTCTCGTCTGCTTCCTTTCCTTTCCAGAAACATACCTCCAGCATCTCCCTTCTCTGTGAAGCAATCCTGGCGACACCTCAGGTTACGTCCAGCCCCCTCAGCCAGCGTCTCCGGCCTTTCTAGTCCCAACCAACTTCTCCCACCTCATCCCATCTTCTACTTCACTTCAGTGTGAGCTCAGCCCCAGTCCCCGCTGCCCCCAGCAGACCTCCCATCCCGAGTAATGCCTGACCTCACGGTGGCCCCCATACCGGCCCCTCCAGCTGTTTCAGGGCTCTTGGTATCTGGTGGGAGCCCCATCCCACTCACCCACTGAGTTCTTTTCCGACAGCTGCACCACACACTCAGTGACTGAAAACACCACTTTATTCTTACAGTTCTAGAGGCCAGTGGTCTGAAATGGGTCAGCAGGTTGCATTTCTGCTGCCGGCTCCAGGAGGAAACCCATGTCCTCGCTCTTGCCAGCTTCCAGAGGGGCCCACGTTCCTTAGCTCATAGTCCTCTACCATCTTCTAAGTCAGCAGTCTCCTCTCTCCCACCTCTCCCTCTGTCCATTGGCTTATCTCCTGTCTCTCCTCATTGTCAAGCCACCTCCGACTCTGTCCCTCCCACCTCCTCTCACAAGGATCCTTGTGATTATTGGAGCCATGTAGGACACTCATCTCAAAAAGCCTCTGTAAAGCTGCCTCACAGCATCAGGGAATTCAGACGTGAACTTCTTTGGGGGACAGAGAAGAAGAGGGACCATTATTGCCTTACCACACTCACCTCCTTCAACTGCTTTTATGCAGAAGCTGTGAATTGTCTGGTCCTGGCTCAGACATGTCCATGTTCCTATCAGAACTCGATTTTCTTTCTGCATCCTTTTTATTTAGCAGCTGAAAGCTTAATCTTGGGGCTTTCTGATCACTTCTGATTTAAACCAAGTCTCTGGGGCCTTCTTCTTCCATCACCGACAAGGATCATTCTCTTCTGCCCTGTTCTGCTGCTTCCTGAGTTGCCTTGATTCTCGGGGACCTTGGCATGCCCTTCCTCCTGATGGCCCGAGGCTCCCTGTGTGAGGCCCGCCCTTACTTAGCCATGTGGTGTCCAGGCAGACAGGTCTATGTAGGCCCCTTCCTGCTGGCCCCTTAGGGCCAACCTGAGGTGGGGCATCCAACAACGAGGAAAGGGCTCTAAGGACGGGGAGTGATCAGTGAGGGATGCTTGAGTAGCTGGTGGCAGGGGAGTGGGCTCACCGAATGCTGGTTCCCAGTGGACACCAAAGATGGGACCGAAGCAAGGCCAGGCTTACCTCCCTGCCACACGGCCTCGGGTCACACCCACCCATTGGGATTATTTTCACCCCCACCCAGCAGCGTTTCTCACACTCAGTGCACACACGTCACCTGGGGCTGTCAGGGTGCAGGTTTCGATGCAGGAGGCGCGGCCTGACTGCACTGTGGACCAGCCCTTGAGTGCCACCCATTCTGCGCGGCAACAGGCCACACAGTGCCGCATTCTCCCTCGGCGCAAACACCAGCTGCCTGAGTTCAACCTGCACTCAGCTGCTGGAGCAGAAGCAGGAGGCCAGATGGCCAGGCTCAACCCCTGCTGTGCTGAAGCTTATCTGCAAGCGGGGTCAGGGATGGGAGGAACCGACCCCTGGCCGCCAGCTGTCAGCAGCAGCGGAAGCAAAATACGACCTACACCACCAGATGCCATGCCCGTCTTCACCTCCACCCCGTCCTCACCTCCACCCCGTCCTCATCCACCCCTCCTCCCACTGCAGCCCTGGAGAGCGCCAACCCGCTAAAACACGTGCGCGCACATCACACATGCAGAAATATGCACATATTCAGATGTGCGCTTGTGCACTTACCTGTGCACACCTACGTGCACACACGTGTGTGCATGAGTGTATGAACCATGCCACTCTGCACTCTTCTGCTAACTTGCTCTTGGCCCTCAACCAAGGGCTGCCTGGAGGCAGTTCCTCTCTGGCTGCAAGGAGCCTGACAAGGCTGACGGACAGCACCAGGTGTGGGCAAAAGGCAGCAGCAAGCCTGACTGTGCCAGGCTCACCCACCAGGTGCCTTTGCACAGACTAGCAAAGGGCACCCCTTCTGGGCAGACATGACCCTGCCGGAGGGTCCAGCACCTGCACCCCCGTCTTTGCCCAGACAGCTGCGCTGGGGACAACAGAGGCCCCAGGGATTTTGTCAGTCCCCCTCCCTGGACCCTGTCCTTCTGAGATTCTAGTCTAACACCCCAAAACCCCATCTCCAGGTTTCAGGGTAGAAGTAAATCAGGCTTACAATCCTGAGGAGTCAGACAGTCAAAACACAAACCTAAGAGGGAAAACATTAAACTTGGGGCTGGAGGCATAGTCATCAAGCCAAAAAAGAATTGCTTCTTCTAAGCCCCGTCAGCAAGGAGATGGAGGGAAAGAGGCCTGCTCTGCAGCCAGCACCCTGTAAATTCAGAGAGGCGTGGCTGGGGCAGGAGCAAGTCACCCCTGCTGGAGGAAGGAGGACTTTTCCACTCAGGACACCACCTCTCTCTGCACGGGGTGAGGACAGTCCCCAGAGCAAGGCACCCTGCACAGCACCCACCTCAGCCGTCTCGGTAAGGTCAGCAGCCCAAGGCTTCCCCTCCAGCACCCTCCCTTAGCTCAGTGTGCCATTGGCACCCTCAGAACCACCCCGGCTGATTTTTGGAAGGACTTGGCTTGGCACTCTGCTTGGGAGGCATGTGGATGCTGAAATCTCTTTTGCAGAAGAACAAATCTTTCCCCAGCTCCCAGCCTAGGGCATGTATTTGTCAGGGGATGCTGCAGAAAGGAACAGTCTCAATGTCTGTTTTTTTGTCATGTGGCCAGCCCAGGTCAGCTGGGCATTTGCTCTGTGTCACATTCATTCCAGGACCCAGGCTGAGGGAGCAATCACTGTCTCAAATTTTGTGGGTCACTGTGGTAGGGAAAGAGATGTGAGTTACACAGCTGCTGGCTCTGGAAGCCTCTGCCCCAGAGTAACCCACACTCTTTCCCTCACACTTCCTGCCCCAAACAGAGCCAGATAACAGCAAATATCCATTCAAATGGGAGGGGACATGTAGGGCTCTGGCCTCCCAGAAGAGAGGAGGACTGAAGGGGAGAAAACAGAGAAGTGAACAGAGGAGAGAGGAAGGGGGGGGAGGGATATAGGAGGAGCAGGGAAAGAAAG
>RJWH01006531.1:0-53271 GCA_004363575.1 Solenodon paradoxus
TGAGCTCTCTTGGGAGGTGAGCCAGGTTTCAGGGGATACCAGTGTGAGCTTTGTGTAGATAACGGTGAAAATCATAAGCAGTCGAGTGATGGGAAGTATTTTGTAGAACCAAGTTTTCAGAGAACACAGAGGGAAGGTTTGAGAGGGAGGGAGCAGAACTTGTGCCTGCATCCTTTGCCTGCTCTCTTACAGCCCCTTTACTCTTTGTGCTTTCTTTTAGAGAAAGGTACAGGCAGGAATGAAGGCAAACAGAGGTAGACAGGCAGAGAAAGGAGGAATAAGCATTTTTTAATTTTTTTTATTTAATTGTTAGCCTTGGTTGATCTCCCTGGGCTCAGGAGGTGAACTGGGTCCTTGGGATATATGTGGTATATGTAAACTGCATTCTTAGCAGAGGGAACAGTCCTAACGACTGCTACACCAGGACGCGCGTGTACCTTTATTTTCAGTTATGTGTTATAGTTACTCTACTTGGCTTTCTTTCTAGGTTCTTAGTTCTTCAGAAAAATCTTATCTTTATATTATCAGTAGGGCCTATCTAGTGCAAGTCTCCACAAATCTTATCAGATTCCACCCCATGATTAGGAAAGAAATTGACAAGTAAGCGGGGTTGCTACTAGAAAGAAGGCTGAGAACACCAAGAAATAACGATGGCACACCCTGGTTGAGTAGTGGCTTGGTCTGCTGCCTTCAGGTGAGGCCATCCACATACATCCCAAAGACCTGGGTTTGTGTTCCAGGCCAGAGACAACAACCAAGATGAACAACTAAATAAATTAAATATATACATCTTCCTCCTCTCTCTTCCTGCCTTCCTGCTTCTGCTCAGTGCATCTTCATTCCTCCCTGCACCTTTCCTTAAAGAAAGAAAATTTTTAAAAGACAGCTGGTTATCTAGCAATGAGGGAAAAGGCAGGAAAATCTGTAAAAGTAGGCAAATGTTTGCCATCAGTTGGGATTTTTTTAAATTATAATATCCAGGTGAGAATACATTTTTTTGTGTATTTCTAGTGAAAGTATAGAAAATTCATATAATCTTAGAATTGTTTGGAAGAATATATTGAAAGTTATTCAAGTATGGAGTTGACCTAGCAATTCTACTTATCATAAGGAAATCATTTTGGATGTATAGCAATCTATGTGTGTTCCTGCAGTGAGTGGCAAAAATTGAGAACCACCTTCATTTTTCTTTTAAAGGAAAGGTACAGGCTGGAATGAAGGTGAGTAGGCAGGCAGGAAGAGGAGGAAGAAGTAGTTTATTTTTATTTCGTTCTTCACATTGGTTGTTTACCCCAGTCCAGGGTCTTGAACTCCGGGCCTGTGTGTGGGACTGTTCCCAGGTGTACTAGACGGTTAGGCCACCAGGGTGTACCCCACTACCTTCATTTCTGACAATAGGGAATCTGTTAAAAAAAACTATGGTGTATTCATTCTAGGGAATTATATACAACTATAAACTGTATCTTTAAAGAATAATGAAGTATAAAAGTACTTATGTGTTGAGTGAAAAAATAACATCATAATATGATCCTAATTTATGCAATCCTGTAATGTTAGCTTTTCCTTCTTAAGTTATCCACCTGTGGCCTTAAGGAAGGAAGCTCCAGCTCCAGACATCACTCCCGAGCAGAAGGAAAGGAGCAATGAGGATTTTTTTTTCTTTTACATTTTAGTCCTCAGATGGCTTCCTCTTACATCTCATTGACCTGAGCTGGACCACAGGGTCACCCTGAGCTGCAGAGAAAGTGAATATTCAGCAGTGAGAATGATTAATCCCTGGTGGCACGCTCCACCAGAAATGCTCTGGGGTTCTGTATGTAGGGAAGAGGGGGAATGACTTGTTGCATAGACAACTGTTGCCACATCCAGTTAAGTAGAGCGCCTGTTTGATCTAATAACGCCACATTCCAGGAGGGTGGTGACAGGCAAGGATTTGCAATCATATCTTTCCTTGAAGGAGGTAATCATCATGTATGTGTCAATGTCAAAGACTGGCTGTTTTGAGAAATAAGTACCTTTAATTCCTGTGATTAATGACCATTTATTTGTATAAGTAAAACAATGTGCTTAATTACGTCTCATCTTGTATTTAATATGTAGATCAATTAAGTATTGCTATGTGCCCCCTTCCTTACATTATATAGCAGGTGCTGGGAAAGAGTAGGGAACCCTATAGGAGTGTCTGTGCCCTGTCCTCTAGTCTTCTGGAAATGTCACTACTTCAGGTGATTAGCTAGGTCAAGAGTCCTTAAACTCACATACTGCAAGATCCCTGGTTGTATTATTTGAAGTCAGTGAGAGCAGCAGGCCTTGGGCCATATGTCGTTTCAAATAATTACGAGTCTTTGGAAATGTAAGTTTTTTCTGCCTTGTAGTGTCCGGGCTGCCCACCTTAAGTTTTTGGTCCAGGGGAGGGCAGTGGCACCTCTTGCTCATGGCCCAGGTTAGGATCTCTTAGGTTTATGGGAAGGAAGTAGACAAGAAGAATAATCAGCAATGAGTACAAAGGAGTTATTGAAAAAAAACATTTTAAAGGAATGGTGCAGGCAGGAATTGAAGGCAAGTAGGCAGGCAGGCAGGCAGGAAGCATCATCTACTTAATATTTAGTTGTTCACACTGGTTGTTTCCCCTGAACCCAGGACTTGAACCCAGGGGTATGTGGCCTGCACTCCTTCAGAGGTGAGTGACCTAACTACTCCACCAGTTATTGAAAAATAGCTGAATTAGAGGGTAGCATCGAGTTTAAATTCAGCTTTTATGCCAAAGTTACATTTTGAAAGTCTTACGGAACTGAGTTTAGTCCTTTCCCTTTAGCCTTTCCTCCAGCGGACAGCATCCTAAGGTTTATATTCTTACAGGGAAGCTGAGAAAGCCCAAGGCAGTTATGAAATCACCCAAGTTCCTATCACAATGACCCTGTTTTCAGTAATTTGCTTTTCCTCCATCTCACTCTGCTTTCATTTGGTAGTTAGAACAGATGGACTATAGCTTTTATAGTTTACATTTCAGAAGGGCCCCAAAAGGAGCACAGTTAAAGGTGAGCAGATCTGAGTGGTTGTATTTCTCATTTTACTATATTCTCAGTGGGTGGGCCTGACGCTCTTTTGGATATGGCTAAACAGGCCACGGAGATATGATGAGCTGGTGCTATGATGGCAGTTTCCAGGGTCACCAGGTTTAGAAATCTTTTTGTCGGAGGGTCTACAAGATAGTAGTCAGCGAACTGCATATATAGGGAACCTATACATATGAGTTTAATGTGTAAAATACAAGTTAACTGCAATAAAAAAATTATTTGTCAGCAATTTGTATAGGTAACAGAATTTTCAGAACTGGGAATAAGTATCACAGAGCTACTTTACATAAACCCCTTGACCTTCCTCAACAGAACCAATATTCAGTAGATCCTGACCACTGATTAAACTGACATGATGCATGGGTTTTGTTTTGTTTTGTTTTGTTTTAAGGAAAGGTGTAAGAATGAAGGAGAGCAGAGACAAGCAGGCAGGAATAGAGAGGAAGAAGCACTTTATTTAGTTGTTCATCCTGGTTGTTGCCCTGGCCCTGGGATGAGAACCCATGTCCTTGGGATGTATGTGGACTGTGCCGAACCTCTCCTCCACCAGGGCACACCACTTTTTTTTTTTTTTGCGGAAACAGAACTTTAATTTCATTTAGTTGTTCATCTTGGTTGCTCTGGCCCCAAGTTACGAACTCAGGGTGTGTCATGATGCATGCATTGAATAAAGGCTTTTGACATTTGAAAGAAACATCTTATGGGTAGGTTGGAGTTCCTGTCTTTAAGGAAAAGAGACACAGCTTGCTGGAGTGTAATGTTTACGGTAAGATACAGTGGATTGACAGAGTTGGTGCAAAACTAAAGAGATTCCATCCTATCGATGAGTTTAACAGTCTGGGTGCATGGACAAAAAACTGGTCCTGCAGGCTCATCCTCCAAGTCCCTTTGTGTGAAGTCAGTTAGAAGCTCCAAGATTGGTATCTGCTAAGGCTTGGATGGAATCCAAGTGCTTCTATTTCCCAGAGTGAACGAGAGAGCGGCCCTAGTCACCACAGCAGGTGTAGTTTTCAGGACAGGCTGGAGGAAAGTAGGGACACAGCTGGGCTGGGTTGCTGTACATTTGCTACATGCAGTAGTCCAAGACACTCAGCCTGAAGGCTAGCCTGTCCACGCCCACTTGCAGGTGCATTCTTCTCCCTGACTGACTATGGTAGGGAAGAAGGTGACCATCCAATTAAAAAAATTTCCAAAAGCTGTATTTGGCATCAGCTAGTGCCACTGCTAGTGCTACCAGTGGCCAGGCACAGGTACAGAAGGCCCTGAGGAGTAAGGAGGAAAAGAGGACAATGCATGGGCAGAGCAGGAAATCGCCAGCTCAGGGCTCTCTGCCCCAGGAGCCCAGAAGGATAAAGGCCATGCAGTAAAGAGTAACATGTAGTCCTCCTCTTTGGTCAAGCAGAGGCCCTAACGTGGGCCAGGGAGGTGAGAGGGCTGAGGTGTGTAGGCTCTGCTCTTGGTCCTAGCTTTAGGCTCATCACATTGAGGTGGTGATGTAGCAAGAAGCCAGGCAAAGAAATAGCTGTCAGGCTGGTTACCCTTGCTCCTAAGAGCTGCCTTTGTCCTTGTCATCCAAGAGGTCATACCTGTGGGAACAAGCAGAGAAGGCTCAGGTACAAAGATGACTCTTCTTATAAATGAGACATGATCCAAGAGCTCTTGTATTTCAGAGAATCAATGGTTCTCAAGTCAGATTGCATCCTTTTTTTCCTTCCTATAACAGATTTCTTCTACTTAAATATCCAGGCCCATCAAATACTTACCACTGAGCCGCACCTTGGGAAAGGTCTATCTCGGCGAGGTCCACCTGTACCTGTGTTGCAGAATGGTGGGGGCAAGAGGTTATTTTGATATCCCCAAAGACCCCACACATCCCCTCATTACATACTTCTGGTCCCAAACCAGTGAGAGGTGACTGGGTCATCTGTACAGCAGTGTCACCTGGACTCCTATCTCCCTAACAAGGATTACAGCCTTGCTCCCCAGGAACCTTCTAACTCTGACCTTTGTCCTGCCCATCCTTGTCCTCTTACCTTCCCCAGCAGCTCACGCTCTCTTGACATGAAGGAGGAATTAGACTTCACAGAGACATCCAGCTTTCTCCGGAGGGCTTCATCCAGGGGCAGCTCCCACTCAAACCTGGGAAGGGACTCGGTATTACGTGCAGGCCTCCTTTGGAGCCTGCCATCTCTCCACCTGAATGCTCACTGACCGTTCATTGAATTCAGGGTTTAGGGTCCTCTTTTTCTGTGAGGTCTTCCTCTTAGTGCCCCGGTTCTTGTCTGGCAGTAGCAACATTGACACATAGGGGTCCGGAGGATCCCGTCCATTTTGTCGAAGGGCCCTGCAACAGGACAATGAAGGCGATAAGGCAACCCAAGGGAAGAGGGGAGGGAGACTGAAGGGTAGGGCAGAGGGGGTCTCACCGGCAACTGTGAACGATGCTGACCAGTTTTCGTTCTTCACTGTAGTACCAAACAGTCAGTTTCACCTGGCCCAGCGGTCCAGCTGGAGCCTCAAGGGGACTGTGGAGAGAAGGAGATAGGTCTGGGAGGAGGCGGTGCCTAGGGAGCAGAAAGTTTATATGTGTTTTTTTTTAAAGGAAAGGTGCGAGCAGGAATGGTGAGTAGCAGGCAGGCAGGCAGGCAGGTCTTAAACCCGGGACCGTGGATACGTGCGCCCAGGGTGTAATACAGCACTAGGCCACCAGGGCGCACCCAGTTTCTCTTTTCTATTCCGGACTGCATTCCATATTTCTGTCCCAGCTGTTTTTACCTGTCACCATGTGTTATGCGCTGCCGGAGCTCTGGGACCGAAGAGGTGATATGAGGGAGTCCTCCCCAGAGCTCTGGTTCTTCATTCAGAGATGAGGAGCTGGGGCTATAGCTGTGGCTGTGAGCTTCCACTCCAGAGTGCTGGGACACAAGGATCTAAATGGGCAAGAAAGCTGTGAGCTGGACAGTCCTGCTCAGTCCCTCTTGACTAGGATCAGCCCTCTGTTCCCACCCTGGCTCCCTCCTGCCCAGCATCTCCTGGCACTCACCCCCAGCTGTGCTCTCAGTAGCACCTGCCCTTGACCATTGCTGAGTGAAAACCAGCGGTCCAGGCAGAGCTGGTCAGCCACGAGGAGCTCTGAGAGGGGCAGGGATAATGAGCCCAGTGTGCCAGTTCCCTCACCCCGAACCTGTGGAGCAAATGTATTATGATCAAGAGGCAAGTATATCAAGAAATGATTTGATCCTGGTATTTCAGGTCCAAACACTTGGACTCTGGGTGGTTTTGGTGAGTGACCTCCCTAGCCCCCATGTGAAAGACAGAGAGCCATGGTAAGAGTTTCTGGTTCTGTTTCCCTTCCTTTCTTTTCCTTTTTGAAAGGAGCAGGCAGGTATAACAGCAGGAAGAAATAGGAGAAGGAAAAGAATCATTATTTTATTTTCATTTAGTTGTTCACACTGATTGCTTTCTCTTGGACCTGGGACTTGAACCCAGGGGTATGTGGCTTACACTCCTTGGGAGGCAACTGACCCAAA
Source organism: Solenodon paradoxus (assembly GCA_004363575.1). Taxonomy (NCBI): domain Eukaryota; kingdom Metazoa; phylum Chordata; class Mammalia; order Eulipotyphla; family Solenodontidae; genus Solenodon; species Solenodon paradoxus. The sequence continues at coordinate 6,608 of RJWH01006531.1, forward strand.
TGTTGCTCCACCAGGGTGCACCGGCCCCTCCTTTTTTAACAAGAGTAGACTGTACTATCTTCACTTCCTAAATGCTCAGTTCACAAATTACACCAGTAATATGTTGAGGGTGGGAGAAAGGATAGTTAAAAAGGAATTAAATGAAAAGTAAATGTTGGTGTGCCCTGGCAGGGCAGCAGTTAGGTCAACTGCCTCTGAAGGAATAAGCCACATACCTGTAGGTTGGAGTCCTGAGCCCTGGGAGAAGTAACCAGTGTGAACAAATAAATAAAAATGGAATAAAGGTGCTTCTTCCTCCCTTCTCTTCCTGCCTGCCTGCCTACTTGCCCTCATTCCTGCCTGCACATTTCCTTTTAAAAAAAAGAAAATTATTTCCTGCCCATCCTATCCGTTTCTGTACGCCAAATGTAATAACCATTAAACCCTATTTTCTTCACTATAGCATAACTCTATTATGCCTATATCTGTTTGCCAACTTAAGAATCTACTGACACCCTGCTGTGAAAGATGAGGAAGTGAGTCTTTTACACCTTTTCTCTACCTCTGCTCGTGTTGCCAATAGTAACATTATTTTAATTTCTACTGGTTTCTTTTTGTGAAAGTCTCTCCTTATTGTTCTATCAACTTTAGATGGTTTTTATTGACTCCTTACATCATAAGAGGAAATCAGCACACCTATCCTCTACCTCCTGTACCTCTTCACTTAAGATTTCAGTGAGCTGAGGGTAAACAAATCTCTACTCCAATTATGCCAGGAAGTTTGCTCCAGTAATCAGTGACCTCCTAGTTTCCAAAGTCAATAAATAGTTTTCAGTCATCTTTATCTCTTGGCAACATGTAGCCACTTCCTTTCTTCTGAAATGCTCTTCTTTTGACTTTTGTACCCACTCTTTCCTGGTGAGTGTCCTACTCATCTGGTTCCACTTCAGGCCCTTTGAAGGGCTCTTCTTTCTCAGTCTGCCCTTTAACTGCTAGTGCCTAGCATGTCCATTCTTAATCTTCTTTTCACGCTGCATGTTCCCTAAGAGATCTCATTCATACTCACAACTACAATTGCTTCCTGTTGCCTACTTAGGACGCTAAAACAAAAGGGAGAGGTAAGAACACCACAAGAAGCTACAGAGCTACCTTCTGGACGGATGGCCCTCAGGGATCTCAAATTCAAAACCTCCCGCTTTGTGCATTTCCTATGTTGGCACCTTCATCTCTCCGGCCTCCCCGGCTAAAAACTCAGGAGCTAGCATCTAGACTGTTCCTTGTTCCTTCTGCTCCATGTCAAAACCACCACCAACTACCATTGCCCTTTGTCTTTCGTATCACGTCTCTGTCAGCATGATCTTCCTAAAATCTGAATCAGCATGTCATCCCTCATTCCTTCAGGAGTTTCCCTATGCCTTTAGGATAAACTCCAAATTCTTCACATAATATTCAAGAGCTTCTGTTATCTTGCTCATCCCTGCCTCTCTAAAATTGTCTTTTTCTATTCCTTTCTCCACCTAGAGAGTTTTCCTGCCCTTCTCTTCTTGTCATCTAAGGATACCTTTCTTATCACCTCCCCGTTTCCACTTAGTCCGAGTTAAAACCATTCCTTTTCCTCCCACAGTGCCTTTCACCCCTGCAGTTATCAGTCTGGAAGTAATCTCTGGCTATTTTTTTTCCAAAAGAGAGAGCTCCAAAAAGATGAGAACTAGATCTTGCATCTCTGAAATCCCTGTGTGTACAGTGCCTGGCCCATATGGGAATCCACATATCATAGAATGAATTACAGTACCTGTAACTCCAGGCTCTCAGTGTGTGGTTTCCTGATGAGAAAGGAGGCACCCTCGTCCCAGACAGGGGCTGAAGTTTGGGGAATAGTCTGGTAGAGACGAGGAGTAATGATCAGTGGTTGATACTCTTCTCTGCTCCTCTCCCTCCATTCTTAGCCCTGCAGCATTTCCCAGTACCTTAGTTTTATGAGAAGTATCTCCCACAGTAAGAGTAGCATAAGAGCTGGGAGGCTTGGTACCTTTTCGGAGCTAAAAAGAGAATATTGTACATATTAAATATCGTCTTAAATTTGGACCTCGTTAGGCAGACCATCCTCCCTTCACAATGATGTCCACAGCCAGTGGCCATGTTCCACCCCTCTCCTGACCTTGACAGATCCTTCTTCCCACCCCATCGCCACCCTGGGAAATAGAGGCATTTGGAATTTACTTTTCGAAATACATGAGGTGTATCCAAGCCTGAGGGAGGTGGATGGGCAGGGGAGCTATAGGGCATGGGAGCAGATCTCACCGGCAGCTCCTCTGCTTGCTCCAGGTAGACAGACAGCAGGGCTGCCGCCAGTTCTGCACTCTTCTGAGTCTGGATCAAACTGTTCACCTGCAGCACCTGGAGAGGACACACGGCGGGGTTGAGTGGGAACTGACACCCTGGAGCCTGACATATGCCTTAAAAGCTGATGAAGAGCATCCTCTGACCCCCTGGGCCCCCTTCCTTCAATGTGCTTCTTTACCTCCTCTAACTCAGCAGCAGTGGGATGGGGGTTGAGCCGCTCTAGACGCAAGTGCAGACGGCCAGATGGGACATCCTCCAGGGTCAGCCACTGTGAAAACAGAAGGGTTAAGACTTGGAGTGTGGGGACACAGGATGTGGATTAAGATCACGAGGGATTATAGAGTCTAATTCCACACCTCATCAAGGAAGCCACTGTTTAGGACTGTGGTGAGACTCACTTTACACCTGTAGAGGAGAAAGACAAGAGGTCTGATGGTGAAATGGTCTGATCTCCTAGAGGTCAGACTTCTATGGCCTACAGGAGCCCAGGCTGCCACTGCCCTGGACTTACACCCTCTCACCTGCCCAGAAAATCATCCTTGTCCAGGTCCTTGTCAAAAACCTCAATCTCTAGTTCTTGGCCTGGAATTGATGTGACGATTACCTAATAGGAGAAAATCATGTGACCCAAAGAGAATTCTCTCCTCTTTTAAAAATGATTGAACCCACCCCCACTTCCAAATCAAGTGAACCTCAGGGGTTTTTTGAACTAATTTCAGAGCTAGTGGGGAGAATGGGGCAGGACTGAGGAGTCCTAGACACTTGATTCGGACCTCAAAAACTTCATTCCAACGGGGATTAAGATCTTCCCGAACAACACGACTTCGGAAGCTTCGTCCTGCCAACTTCAGTTTGACATAGGGGTCTGACTTGCCCTTTACCAATCCCCCCAAGAAACGGTCTTTGGCAATCAGGTCCTGAGCCTCTAACACATGGATCCGAAGCACATTCTGCAAAACGGGCAAAAGGGGCATGAGATGGCAGAGAGAAACTGTCAGAACCAGCCTGAGACAGGCTTTACACAGTTAGGCTAGACAAACAGGTTCTAGTCCTTTCCAGGTATAGATTCACCTCAGTCCCAAATTGACTGTCAGGGGTAGTGTGACAGGGTCGAGGTGGGGCATCTACACTGCTGCCCTTCTGGGGACTCTCATCCAGGTCTGAAGCACCAAGAGTACCAGGCGCAGTCGGGAAGCGCACTTGTGAAGAATCCAAGTACAGGATCTGGAAGGGCAGTATTGTTGAATTAAAGAAGTGCAGCTAGCCATCAGCAAGCAAAGTGTCCAAGAGCTAGGGACTTTGACAGGGAAACCTCTGGTCCCTGCCTTGGCTGAGCTCATGCCTACAGATGATTCTTTCCATACTCACCCTATTCATACACCATTTTCCCCCAGTTAAATCAACAAACATTTGTGTGCCTATTAGGTGCTTCCACATTCACTAGCTCATTTAATCTTAGAGGATTCCCTTTCCTCCTGCTTAATATCAAGGAAAGTAAGTGTTGGTGAGAGTATGGAAAGAAAGGAACCCTTATATACTGCTGGTGGGACTATAGATTGGTACAGCCATTTTGGAAAATATGGAAATTTCTCAAAAAATTAAGAATAAAATTATTGCACAATTCAGTAACCCCATTTCTAGTTATCTATCTAAAGACTATGAAGGTAGCATCTTAAAGAGCTATATGTACCCCTATTTATTGCAGCACTATTTAAAAGAGCCAAGATATGGAAACAACCTAAATGTCCACAGACAGATGAACGGATAAAGATTTGATACATATATACACACACACACAATGGAATACTACACAGCCATAAAAAGATGAAATTTTGCTATTCATGACAACATAGAGGGAACTTAAGGGTACATTGCTGAGTAAGGTGAATCAAAAGGAGAAAGACAAAAATCAGATGATCTACCTATATTTGGAATATGGAGAACAAAATATTAAACTTTCAGACTATGAGAGTAAGGTTGAAGTCAGAAGAGGGAAGGTGGTGTGGTAGAAGAGGTTTATCATTTATTTTCCCCCTCACTTTTTTTTCTTGTTGTGTTTTGATTTGTTTTCATTCATCAAAATAAAGGGGAAATAGACAAAGGAATCTCCAAGTCCCTTGCCCACCCTTAGCATGCTTCCATCTGCATACCCTCATGACTAGTTTCATGTAGAGCCTAGAGTTGGAGCCAGAGCTGCTCAGCTGGAACCACTGGTCCAGAGTGAGTTCAGAAGCAGTCAGTAGGCGAGCCAGAGGCAGAGTCAGCGCCCCTAAGGTCAGGGCCCTGGAATCATCCTTCACCTGCAGTCAGGAGGAGGGGATGTAGTGAAGAGAGGGAAAAGGAGGCAAACTGGGGAAACAACAGAGCTCCAGCTTCATTCTCTCTGCCATTCCACTCAGGGTCATCAGGGTCATCCCACTCTATTTCCCCTTCCACCTTTGCTCATTCTATTTCCATTATCTGGTACGTTCTCATTTCCCTCCCCTCTTATTTAAATTCTACTTTTCCTTCAAAGAACACTTAAAATCCTATGTATTTCAGTGTGCCCTGGTGGCCTAGGGGTCCAGTACATCCTGGGAGCAGTCCATCCCACGGTCCTGAGTTCGAGATCCAGGGCCAGGTTAAGACAACCAAGATAACTAAATAAAATAAAGTGCTCCTTCCTCCTCTCTCCTCCTGCCTGCCTGCCTACTCGCCTTCATTCCTACCTGCACCTTTCCTTTAAAAAAATCCTGTATGTTTCACAAAATCTCTCTAGCTACTCCAGCCTCTCTGGCCACCCTTAACACTATACTATGGGGATTTTACTCCCACTAGTTAATACTTAATCATTCTTGGATAGTTTTATTTATCTCTATCTTACCTATGAAACTAGCTAGTAAGCTTCATGCTAGATACTGTATTTTCATGCTTTTCTCTCTTTTTTAAACAAGTGTTTTATTTTTATTTAATTGCTCATATTTGTTGTTTCCCCTTGGATCCAAGATTCAAACCCAGGTCCCTGGGATGTATATGAATTGAACTCCTCCAAAAGTGGCTGACCTAACCACTACTCCACCAAGGTGCGCCGTTTGAGAATCGTAGTTATAATAAATTATTTTATAGTATTTAAATTATGATTCAATAATTTTTTTTTTTTTAAAGGTCCAGGCAGGAATGAAGGCAAGTAGGCAGGAAGACAGAGAGGAAGAAACATTTTCATTTATCTTTATTTAGTTGTGAATCTTGTTTGTCCCCTACCCTATCCCCCACCTCCGCCCCAGGGAAGCAGTAAACCTGGGTCCTTGGGATATGTGTGGGCTGTGCTCCACTGGAGGCAGTGGACCTAACCAGTACGCCACCAGGGTGTGCCAAGAAATTTTTAAAAAGGGAAAAACATTACTTATTAGACACCTAGCATTTTAGTTACCTGAAGCAGAAGGGTGTGCCTAAATACCTAGCATTTTAAAGGGTGAAAGATTTATATGATCTGAGGAGAAACCAGAGTATAATGCCTAGCATTTTACTTGTTTCCCACCCCCACGCCCCCAGTATTTGTGTTTTTTAAAAGGATAGGTACAGATTGGAATGAAGGCAAGTAGGCAGGTAGGCAGGAAGAGAGAGGAGGGAGAAGCATATTTATAGCATATTTATTTTTTATTTAGGTACTCACACTGGTTACTTCCGCCAGGGCTGAAATCTTGAACCCAGGGGTATCTGGCTTGCTCCTCTGGAGGCCACTGACCTAAACACTGCTCCACCAGGGTATTCCTCCCCTACACTCTTGAGTCCAGGTCTTGAACCTGGGTCCACACCTTTCATAGCCTGAACCTTAGCCACTTGAGACACAGGTAGGGGGAATGCCTAGAATTTTAAAGATCATAGGAAAAGTATGGGCACATCCTGGTGGTTCAGGTGTTAAGCCTGTGACTGGGGCATAGTCCACATACAGCCCAAGGATGCAGGTGTGTGGAGTGAGGTGGGGGATAGGGGATAACTAAAATAAAATGGACAACTAAATAAATAAAATGCTACTTCTCCTCTCCCTTCTTCTGTCTTCCTGCCTTCATTTTTGCATGTGTTCCTTCCTCTTAAAAAATTACCGAAGCATAATTTAAATACTATAAAATAATTGATTTGAAGTGTACAATTCTCAATGATAAAAAAAAAAAAAATTCCAGAGATAGATGGGAAACGGAAAAGAGAAAGTGGAGGAGGTGGGGAGTCTAGGGAGTTGGACTGAAAACAGAGACCAGAGGAGGAAATGGAGAGAAGAAATGATACAGAAGATAAACAGGTGTTTGGATGACTAGCTCACCTGTACATCGAGCTCCTGGCTTTGAGGATCTTGCAGGAAGAACCGGAAAGCTGCCTCCCACACGGGGCAGTTGGTGCTGTAGGCAGTCTGGAGATGTGCAGGGTGGGATTAATGACACCTGCCTCAGTATCATTCCTGTTTCTCGAAAATAAAACCCTTGCCCTTATAGGTATTCAAGAGGAGAGACTTCACCCCAAGAGCAGTGTCTCCCCCTATAATACCTCTCACAAGGATGTCCTGGTCCTCACCTTGCTCTCCTGGGTCATGTCCTGAATTGACAGTTGTACCATAGGGTTAGGTTCCTTGTTCCCCTTCTTTAGCTGTGGGAGGTAAAGTTCAGAAGTCACCATCTTGGGTGTTTTGTTTCAGTGAGGAAAGTAGGCTTTCATCAGAATCTCTACCCTCAGGTGGCTCTGATCCCCAACTCAGGGATCACCTCATGTTACAGGTTGTTGCTTCTGGACCAAAGCAAATAAGAACAAGGAAGGTATAGGAATGCTGTATTCAGGGTGCCCTTTTCACTCGCCCTCAGAAGTCACACTCACAGGAAGATCCTGGGCCCGATCCAGATAGACAACTAAGATGGCTGCTGACGGAGGCTCTGGTCGAGAGGAGATTCCTTGGTTCCACTGTAGAACCTGGAAGAAGAGGAGTCAAACTTTGGCATCGTCAGTCCCCGATATTTCCAGCTACCTAATCCTCCCCAGCCAGCTTCCTGTTTCCTATGTTGGTTACCTGTTCCAGTTTTTCTGCATCTGACAGAAGTGACAGCCATTCTAATCTTAAGTGAACTTGGCCTTGCCCAGCTTGTAGAGGGAACCACTGGAAGGAAAGATAGAAGAAGGTAGAGATCAGATACCCACCCAACCTCTTTCCCACAACTACTGTCTGCTCAATGGTCAAACTACCCCCCACTTTTTCTTCTTTCAACTTACTTCATCCAGTACTCCAGCCTGTAACACCATCCCTACATCCAGCTTCATTCTGGGGAGAGGGTAGCAGTGAGACGGAAGAAAGGGTAGTGTTGTAATTAGTAGCCTGTCATTGAGCCTCCATTCACCTACGCAGATATAACTAGCAGATCTCATACTCGCTTCTCCTAATACTGAGAAGATAGTTATGTGTATGCACGTATCTGCATGGACGGGGTGAAGGATAGGAGGAAGGAAAATGATACATGGTCCTAGCCCAGGAAAAAATTATCATCACCTCTGGGAGTTTGGTAGCATTGGAACTTTAGAATCCTAACATACACAGTCTCACCTGCCCAGAAAGTCATCTTTGTCTGGATCTTTGTCAAACACCTCCACCTCAATCTCCTGCCCTGGGACCTCATGCACCATCACCTGAAGAACACAGAGGTAAGGATCTCATGGGCTGCAGCTGTGAAAGAAGCAGCATCTTCTCTCACCACCTCCTGGGACCTCCCATTTCACAAAGACCCACTCTTTGGGTCTCCTACCTCATAAGTCTCTCTCCACTGGGGGTTGAGCTCCTCATCGATGACACGACTGCAGAATGTCTGGGTGCCCACTCGTACAAGCGCATAGGGGTCTGACTTGCCCTCAAACAGGCCCTTCACATATTTGTCTTTGGAACTCAGCCCTCGAGCAGCCAACAGGTGAATTCGAATAATGCCCTGGAGGTAGGAATCAGACTGAGGATATAAGGTCCCAGCACAAGAGTTCCTGAGGAAGGATCTATTTACTAGGGAAAAGGCCATACTCTGGGAAGAGGAGAGCGCAGCTGGGCCACATCTTGAAGGTCAGGCACAAGGGGTACCAGTAGTCGGTTGGGCAACACAAGGAAAGCAGCGATGGAGTCCATGATCATGGTGTCAGAGAGCGAGCTGTAGAGGAGAGTAGAAAAGGGGGTGAGTGTGGCCCTAATTTCTAAGATCCCCCAACCCCAACTATGTTTCCTACAACCAAGAGAAAGACCTAATGCTAAGGGGAAGTGCTTTCTTGAAAATCCCTTTTTGCTACTCTCCTAAACTAATTTCCCACCTACTGCTCTGTCCCTTCTTCACTGCCATCCCAGTTCTTCTTCATCTTGTTGCAGCTGCTGTGCAATCTGCGGTCATTCTCTACCCAAAATACACTCACCCCACAGGAATAAGAATCACTTTATGAAACTTTTCAAAGGTATTTGCCTTATCTCCCTGGCTGGGACCAAAGCTCCACTGGCTGCATGTTTTACTTCTATACCTCCCTTATGCCCCAAAGACAGCTGGAACGCTTAGCATGTGCTAATTAAGTCCTGATACCTGAGTCCTGGGATATCTAGCAGGTTGGTCATCCCTGTCCAGTTGATATCTAAGGTCTGGAAGGAAAGAGCAAGGGGAGCAGGACAGATCACATGGTAGCATGGTCACACCCATCCAATAGTTGCCAGACCTCTCAACCTTCATGTCAGTTCCCTCCCCATTCCCATTCCCACACGGGCCACCCTCCCCATCCTAATCCCATTTCCCCAGCCTCCCCATCCCTCCTCAGTATTTTCCCTTACCGGGCGTCTGATAAAGAACATCGACACAGCCCCCACGATAGGAAGGTCCCCAATGAGTGGCTCAAGAATCACCCGCAAGACACCATGTAGCTGAGGCAAGAAGAGATCAAAGTCTTTCCTCAGAAAATGCCTTCTTTCTCTCCCAGACTTCCCAGCCCTGGTTTTTCCAACCTCCCATTTCCCCAGATACAGCAAAATTTAGGGCAGAGGCTCCTTATTAGGGGCCCCCATTGATATTTGCCCCACCTGCATGCCCTTGAGTCCTGCTTTGCAGAAATATTTCTTTACTTCCACATCGATCTGTATATCACCTACATAGCTGGGGGTTGATGAGGAAGAAAATAAAGAGGGTTAATACTAGGTGGAAATAGAGGTAGAGAAAGTGAAGTAGTCAGAATGACCAGGATGGGGCGGGGGGCAGCGGGGGGGCATGGGAAGAGTGGTGAGAAGTGTTACCTTATGTTCAAGTCCAGCAGGATCTGTTCTTTGTTCTGATCAGTGTGTACCTTGACTCCTAGGATGCGCAATGGCTGGAGAGAGATGAATTTTTGAGACAGGGGAGGGAAAAGGAGTCTTTCAGCCTCTCTGGGCCACCCACCTTCCCTGTCCCATGTTCTCCCTTCCATTACTTTTCCTTCCCTGCACATACCTTTTCACCCAGCTCCACTCGTGTAAATGTAAATGTCTGCAGGTGGGGGTTAGAGCCTCGAACAGCTGGGGCCACAGTTTCAGCCAAAAGCTTCTCCATATACTGGCCCAGAAAGGGCCAGACCTGGGCCACAATCTGAAAGGGAAAAATAGTCAGTCATAGGACAGCCCAATCTTTCCTCTAAAGGCAAGTTCCTTCAGAACCCTCTCCAAAGAGAGTCCTGGGAACTAGGCTGAGGCAAAAATTGAAGTGAGGCAGGATTTGACAAGAGGAACAAATCCCATTTCCCAATCAGAGAAATAAAAATCAAGACAACCGACCCTCACCTTATTCAGCCACTCAGCCTTTTCCACATCTGGGAAGCTGACCTGAAGGGGTGAAGGCAGACAATGGTGAGCACAGCCTTGGCCTGTGGTTGGTTTCCTGCTGATGCTGGGTGGGATGCCCACAAAGGAAAGGAAACATTAAGTGTGACAGAGCCCCTCACAGTCAGGGGCTGCGGGGAGGGGCCGGGATGTCCCACAGAATCATTTTTCCACAGGGACTGGGAGAACTGTCTCTGGTAAGGCAAGCTGACAAGGTAGAGGACACACAAAGTTGCTTTGTGGCTCACAGGGATGTGAAATGGCAGCTGCCTCCGCAGAGAAGTGGAGGGAGGAGAAGGGCACATTCTTTCTGGAGGGGGAGGGCCTGTGGAATCAGAGTGGAGATGGAAATCCTGGGATTGGAGAAGTCTTGTTTTTTTTTCCTCCAGACTGGGCCTTTCAAACCACCGCGAACAAGAAAGCAGCGACTTGGGTCAGGAAGGGGCCAGAAGAGCTATTTGGGCAGGAACCATGTTTTTTCATTCTTTATCAGTGAGACTTCTTTCATAGAAAAGGACACCGGGGCTTTGTATGGGGGGACAAATGCAGTTGCTTCAGCAGGGAGATTAGTTTCCATGAAGAGTTGGCGGAACAAACAGCTGCTACCTGGGCTACGGGTCCCCTGGGACTTTCTCCCCCTTTCCCTTCCCCAGGCCAGGGTCCAGGAAGCGTGGCTATGTCTGCCTGCTGCTAACTTTGATTAATATCTCTGTCATTCTCGCCTTAGAAGGACACCCCTGTGGTAGAAACAGGAAGGGAGGGGCCGGGTAACGGGCTCTGCCTCTGCAGGGCAGGAGAGCTGGCATCCGGGCCCCCAGCCGCAGGAGATAGGGGGCAGAAGGAAGGGTCCTGGCCGCAAATGAGCACGCACCGCCCACAGGCCGGAAAAGGGTGGGGCCGGCAAGGGGCGGGTGGAGTGTGGGTAGCGGGCATTGCCGCAGTCGCCCTACCCTCCTTTCAGCTCACCCCCCTCTGTCCAGCAGCCGCCTCCGCCGCGCTGCGGCCCGGCTGCCTGAGGCTGGAAGGAAGGCGAGGGCTGGAGGGTCAGTTCAGGTGCGGGGCTCGGCTGGGCAGAGCTCCTAGGGCTGGGTCCCAGTAGGTACCGGGGATAAGAAACGGGGAAGGGAGAACTTTATGGTCTTAAATAGATTAAAAAAAAAAAAAAAAAAGTCTTCAGGACTGGAGAAACGAGGGAATCCTGAGTGACAGTGGGCACGAGGATGCCCAAGCGCAGCAACGGCGCGAATGGCACCAGAGGCGAGAAGGGGCGTTCAAGCGGCTTGGCTAGCAAAGAGAGCCCCATCCGAGAAGTGCTCCCACATGTATTTAGTGCTCTTGCTCAAGCGTAGAGGAAGAAGTCCTGATTCTATGGAAGGATCCGGATGTGTCGAGAGGCGGGGGCGGGGGCGCGTGGAAAGTCGATCGCAGGAGTGACACGTCCCAGCAAACAAGGGGCTAGTGGGGTTAGAGGGAAAAGTCGGGGCCCATAGTCTCAACGCAGGTAGTGACTTTAGGGAAAGGGAGAGCTCTAGAACTGCGGTGTTAGAAAGGGTAGTGAGCTGCTCTGAGCATGGGGGGTGGTCGCTCACCCAGGCAGGTAGCTCCCGATGGCTCAAATAAAGTGTTTTCGCCGTGAGCCGCTCCTCGTCATCCAGCAGCTGCCGCGCCACCCGAAGGCTCCGTTCTTTCTCGTCGCGGACCCGGCGCCAGCCCAGGTAGAGGGCGAGGCCGAAGAGCACGAAACCCACGCTGAGTCCTGAGTACCCGGCCAAGTACACCGGCACCAGCACCAGTAACCGCCGCCCAAACGAAGTCAGCACGGCCAGGGCCTCACCTGCCGCGCCTGGGCCGGCAGGTTGGTTCCCAGAACTCAGGTCCGGCTTTGTGTGAGCAGCAGGGGACAGGTCAGGGGGGTCGGGGGAAGCAGAGGGCTGGTCCACCGGATTGGAGCTGGGGCTGGGGCTGGGGCTGGAGCCGGAGCCGTCTTCAGGAGAGCGCTCCATGGTGCCTCCGCTGAGAGGACCCGCCCGACCTAGAGATCTCTGGCGATAGCTTAATCCAGCTACCAGCGCCCCCCAGCAAACCGTAAACCCCAGGGTGGGGGCAGGAACTTAAAGCCACGCCCCCTTCCCCCTGAGGGTTCGGGTTGGTTCGCGGTGTACAGACCAAGGTGGAGTCGAAGGCTGGAAACCCGCCCATCTCACGCCGGGAAGGGAGACGATACTGGAGCGGCAGGACCTCACTCATTGGACCCGAGTGCCAACATGGGCGGTCTGGAACGGCGGGAAAAGGAAGCAAAAGGATAGAGTGGCATTTGATTGGTTAGAAAGAGGAGGCGGTGTAGTGTACCGTTTAAAGAGGAGAGGCGGGACCAGGCATTCCCCCTCGTGGGATGGGGCTGTCCGTAGCATGATGTCATGCGGAATCGCACTGCTAATAACTTGGTTTTAGAGGGAGCTGAAGTTGAGAAATTGAGAGGTAGTAGGGAGTCAGGATTTCCTTTATCCATTTATAGGGTTTGGTAAGATTTGGTCTGGAATTCCTTGTCGACTTTCCCTAGTTTTCATATTGTAAGCACATTCCTTATCCTTCAGGTTTTTCTTGTTTTACACAGGGAAAGAAAATGACCCTATTTGGAATAAAAATGTTTGATGACAGTGGCTGTGCTGACCCAGCTCTCTACCGTGTTCGTGCAATGTAACCACGGATGCTAGAGAATACTGGAGAGCCTGAGAATTACAAAATTCAGATAATCCAGCCTTCGGGGAAGAAAAAATAAAAGTAGAGTGAATAGGAAGTGAGGTTTTCTTTCTTTTCAGAAATCTTCAAGAGTTAGTCCATTCTCTCTCCAAGGGCTATTCATCTCCATATCAAAGAGGACAGAGTAAACTAAACTGGATTCAAAAGGGGAGGGAAATTAGCTACAGCAGAAATTATTACATTTTCCAAGACTTTCTGGGCCCTGAGGAACTGCTATTAAGAGTAATGAGAAGATTCTGCTTCTCACTGCCTCAGTTAGGAAGTTTGGAATAGTCAGGGGTAGAACTAATGCAGTCGACACTGTAGGCTACTGTGTAGGTTTAGGGAAAGAAAAGTGCAGGGTAGTCAATGATAATTGTTACTAGTTGACTGGAAGGTGGAGTATTGTTTAGAGTTAGAAACTAGGCTAATTGGAAGCCCAGAGGGAAGGATTTAATGTAGTATGTAATTCAATGTAGTATATGTGGCGGTTGATGTGTTATTATTCTGTTTGAAGCAACAGAGGAACCGGGGTTGACTGTTGCAGACTAGATCTGATCAGCTGATAATTTTTATCTGCAGGGCATGGATGTCATCACATCAGGCTGTGTTTCATGAAAGTTGCTTAAAACGTATCTCTGCCCAGACTTCCCTTAAAGTTTCTCACTTCCCCACTTCTTTCGATTTAACAGTTCTAGAGAGCTTCATTCCATTTGCAGAACGTATCAAGAACAATGTTTTCTACCTCCCATGTCCTCCTCCATGTTCTTGAGGTGGACAGAAAAGGAGCTCAAGGAGTTGGGGGAAGTAAGTGATCTGTTCACCAAATGATGAAGCAGCAGAACTATAGCAGAAAAATGGATGAAACTCTTTCACAGAAAACTTCTCTAGTGGGAGAGGGGGGGTCCTTTAGGTTGGGGTACAGAAAAGAGCTAAGTTCCTTTCCAAACTTGTCCCCTTTCTCAGTTCATCTTGGTCATCAGACCATCCTACTGAAGGTACATGGAGGACAAAAGCTCATCCTCAGAAAGGTCTCGTCATAGCTGGGGCTCAGGTGGTACAGATCAGCAGCTGCAATGCAGGCACCAAAACAAGTAAACAGGGTGGGTCTCCACCCATTGACAATTCTGCTGCCCAAGTGCCACCTGGTGGTGAAAAGCAGTAACTGGGTAACAGTAAATAGGATGGCCTTTTAGAGGAAGTGTTTTTAAGTGAAGAGAGAAAGGAGACGTTCCTGTATTTACAAGTTGCATTTATATTGTGTGTAAACTACACTTGCCTCATAAGGGAGGCAGAGGGTTAGATATGGTAACCTGGTCCCACCCCACTCTCCAAGATGGAAGGAGGAACAGGAGTTGAGGAAATTTCCTCATTATTATTTGAGGAATGATAATTCCTCAAAAGTTACTGCAAAGTAGTGGTTCCATTGTTAGATGGCTGTTGTTAGAACTGTCTTATGTCAAGAACGTCAGATGCCTGAATAGATTCCTGGTTCCTTTACTAGTAAAGATTCCTTTACTAGGTGTACAATGCTAGACAAACTACTTTCTTTACGACTTTCTCCTCTGTAAAACAGGTACCTAGTAGTAGTCTTCGTGTCAATGAGATATTGCATGTAAAGTACTTAGTAAATACTAGCAAGTACCAAGTAAGTGCCCTTGCTTATATTAAGTATCCAATATATGTTAGCTATTATTCTACAACTCCGTTTATTCTTATGCAGCAAAACAGGATCCATTGGGCAGCCTTTCAAATAGTTAGACATTAGATCTCCCCTCCATTCTCTCTTGTCAATTTTTAAAGCTGATTTATCAATGTCACTTTTTAAAAAATTTTATCTAGCACATACCTGTGGCTTCAGTTGCTTAGGCAGCTGAGATGTAGGCCATGTTTATAAAGCTTAAGAAACCAGGTTCTAGACCAGGGGCTGGGGGTTAAAAAAAAATTGTTGGCACACACTTGTAGACTAGTGGGTTGGTTCGCTGCCTCTGGAAGAGCACAATTCACAAATATCTCAAGGACCCAGGTTTGCATCCAGAGGCCAGGGAACCACCAAAATGAACAAAAATGAAATAAAAATGCTTCCTCATCCTCTCTGCTTCTGCCTGCCTGCCTCTGCTTGCCTTTATTCCTGCCTGCACCTTTCCTTATTTAAAAACAAAACAAAACAAAACGTTTTGCCCCACTTTGTGACTCAGGTAGCTAAAGTGTAGGCTATGAAAAGTTGTGAATCCAGGAAAAACAATAAATTTAGGTGACATGAAGACTAAGATTTTTTTTGGTAGTCAGGTCCTGTGTTGTGTAGTCCTGTGCTGTTCTCATGTGAGTTATTGTTAGTGTAATATCTGCATTATTTAATCCAAGTTAGGCACTTTTGCTATTACTACTTGTATTACTATTGGTAATATTTTTATACTTAAAACAAAAAACACCTTGGGCTCTTGGCGTATACTAGATACTAGAGATTCTATAACATGAATGCATTCATCAACATTTACCAGAGACAGTTCAGTTGGGACTGTGTTCGGTAAAATCAAAATTGTGCTGTTTTTATTTCATCAAACCATATTAACTGCCCCGTAGTCACTCATCTGCAATGACTTTGCCAATGAGAAAATGGAAAGCTGCTTCTGACATCTGGGACCTGGCCTGACACAGCTAGATTTTGGAGTTGTTAGGACTGACCTGGGGCTCATGGCTAGGAAATGATGCACTTCTGTTGGACACAAGCTCAGAGAGTCACTCAGTGACTATGACAAAGTGAGATTAAAAAACAAAATGAATTCACAACTTTAAGCAAAAAACAAGATCAAGTGTGTAAACCACAAAATGCAAACACCCCCTTCTTCCAGCTTATGAGTGATGGCTGCTTCATCACCAATTACTAATACAGTGAACAGCTTCACTGTGGTCTGTCCTTTTTCTAAATAAGATAAAGAATTATCCCTGTTTCCCTGAGAGCATTCAATCCAGAGTGAAGCCCTTTAAACCTTCCCTCAAATCACTTAACCAAAGTTCAAGTTCTATATGTTCTTTTTAGCACCGTTTTGCTAAAAGATACACCTCAATTCCCATGATATAGTCTATCACTGCAATTAACATTAAACTCAACTTGTTCAACTACAGGTGTATTCCTGGTGGTACTTAGTTGGAGTATGTTAATAAAGTTCACACAATGTCTATGGTTTCCCAATTTTACCTCTTTAGATATACTTGGCAAAAAGAAAGTTTGTCAGGATTTGTCTGGAATGAATTCATATTGGTAGCTATGATCACATTTGTCTCTAAATGCTCATAAACTATCTTTTTTTAATAATCCAGAATTGTGCCAGAAAATCAACATTAAGCTTATCAATGTGTGGCTTTAAAATCCACAAACAATATTTTAGTGTTTGTCCACTTTTAGTATTAGGCCCATTTTTTTTCCCCCCCACTGACCAGCCTTGGCATAGTCCACCGTCTCTAACCCCAGGTATAACTTGAGTGGATCAACCAGACAAGAGAGCAAGAGGTAGCAAGAGATATAAGGGGAGCACAACCCAAGATAATTTTCTCTACACCCAAATCCACTCTTCCATTAGACTTGACACCTGAGTTGTTCCCCTGTATCAGCCATGAGCTAAGAAGAAACTGAGGTTTGGCTGTTGGGGTCCCTGGACTTACACTTAATTGGATTTAACTCAGTGGTCCTATGCAGAAGCAAAGGGAAGAAAGGGGTGAACCCTAAGGCTTGTGTCCCCAGAAGAACTCTCCTTTTCCTAGCATTTCCCAAGCCTTGAAGGCGTAAGGCATTCATAACTAAGGAAGGGTTGAGGTAGGAGAGACACTAACTGCCATCAACACTCTTGAGAGCAACCGCCACCTGCTCTGCTGTTTGAATAAGAGACAGATCTGTCAATACATATCCCATTCCCATTTCCCAGCACATACACCCTTCCTTAGTCCCCGCCCCAGTAAGTGACCCTAGGAGCCCTGGTTACTAAGACAACCTGGGAATAGTACATGCAGCTAGAAACCAGAAACAGATGGGACTATTTTTAAACTAGACTAGGTGGCTCCAATCCTTTTACCCCACAAAGTGTCTTCCCCAAAGCCCCATTTGATCTTGTTCTGGGTCCCTACCCTTCTTCACTGGACTCCATCCAGCTTTACCCAAGCTATATTAGGTCTTTATCCCATAAGTTCCATTTACTGATCCCATATTCCACATAAAATATCTAAGCAAATTTTCACTGCCTCCATATATTAAAGACAATTGACTTTGTTTTTATTTCTTTGGAAAGTGGTGGACCCTGCCCTCTAAATTTCCAGACCAAGTCAAAGTAGTGAATGCTCCCCTAGTCTTTGGGCTGGAGTACTATGGTCCCTGCCTTCCCAGGGGCCTAGGAGCAGTTCCTGTATTGTCCAACTCAACTAGGCCCCAAATTGTCTGAAGGCTCCTTTCAAGCCTTCTCACCTGACCACCTACTTCTCAGTCTTTCCTGGCTTTCCCTCTAGGCAAGGTATTTTTTTCTTCCAAAGACAGTGCTGGAACCCATGCTGTGCAGAAGGGAGGACAAGACCAGGGATATCCCCAGCCTCCTTTCAGGGGTCCTACAGCCCCTCCGTCAGTCCTTCCTCTCTGCTGGCTTCAGTCTATACTCCTATGCAAGCCCCTTCTTTAAGGCTTGAAGGAAGGTGGACAAAGGGACCCTCATAAGAGATGAGAGGAAACACACCTGCTCAGCCCCCTTCTCAGAAGCAAACTTCTTGTAGTCTCTTGTCCTAGTTCTTGAGTGAGCCCTTCAAACAGGGCCTCAGAGGGCTAGGCGAGTGGGTAAGGGCCCCTTGACCCTAGCCCTGGGAGGCTACACCAGGAGAGTGTCCATTAGCCCCATCAGTGTGGCATGGCTGTGATACGCATGCTCTGGGAAGCAATGGGGTAGGTCACCATGGGCGTAGTGGTGTGGCTCATTGTGATTCCTGCCAAGGGCTGGGCCATGGATACAGCCACAGGGGCCACAGGAGCCACAGATACAGCTACCGGAGCCATGGAGACAGGCGGGGGTGCCATACCCTGGGCAATTGTTTGAGCCAGAGCAGCTGACAGTGGCGTGATCTCTGGGTTCAAGTGTGGGGGTGGGGGTGGTGGAGCAGCAGGAGGTGCAGCATTAGTTGGGGGAGCAGCTGGAGCTCCAGCGGGGGCCACCAGTTCTTGCTGGGACACAGGGCGAGGCTGTAGAGCCTGGCTGCTAAGAGTAGTATGAGTCTGGGCAATGCCATGGTTAAAAGTGGCCACAGTGCCCACGGTGGGGGCCAGAGTCTGCTCAGTCGCTGGTGCAGTGGAGCTCAGGGTCATGACCTTGGCCTGATTACGGAACTGAGCATTTTGTTCCAGCAGTACCTCATTGGTGGCCAGCAAGTTGCTGACCTGCTTCTTTAGCTCCTCTACTCGCTTCCTGAGCATGGCATTCTCTTCCTCTAGCAGTCTGCACTCCACTCCTCGGGGTGGAGCCAGGCTATATTCATATGATTCAAAATGGGGGCCATCTGAGGGGCAGCACCCACCTCGCCGGCGCTTGGGGCCAGGCTCATGGTCCTCAAAGCCCCTGTCAGGGAGGTCGTAGATATCAAAGAGATCATGACGTCGTCCTGGAGGGACTGGGCCTGTTGAGCCCCCACCACCAGTGCTTCCTCCACCCCGAGCATCAAACTCAAAATCCCGTTGCAGGTGACGGAACTTGCACTTGGCTCCTCGCTGGCAGTCACCCTTGAGAAAATCACGGCAGATAGGGACCTCCTCCTTGCCATTTGGTAAGTCAGCTGGTGAAAGGCCCAGGCCAGCTGCCACTTTTTGCCTCAGCCGAGGGGGTAGTTCTCCTGTCTTCTTATAGCCATCTTCATCCTCCTTGGAGCCATGGATGAATCGACAGTTTGGGCGGCTACATTCCTTGTTCTGGAAGTCATGGCAGAAGATGAACTCATTTTTGCTCACCCCCAAGTTGGACACCTCACTCATGTCTGGATGGCGATAGCGGCAACGCTTTCCTCGCTTGCACACATTCCTCAGGAAGTCTCTACAGATGGCATCTGAGCTGGCCCCGCCACTGCCTGCCCCTGCCCCACTGGCCTCCTCGCTGCCACCGCCTCCAGGGCCTCCACCGCTGCTCCCAGTGCCGTTGGCATAGCTGTCCCGGTCAGGCATCCTGGTCCCCCCCAACTCAGGGCTTTCTTCCTTTTCTTGCCACCCTTGGTGACTGCTAGGAAAGAGGAGAACTATGTCAAACAGGAGTCCTCCAGAGAGGCCACACTCTTCCTGACTACAGAGCAGGCAGTCCAGCAAGAGGCAGGCCAGAGGGGCAAAGGCTTTGCAGATGGAGAATCTAAGGGATGATAATACTGCCCAGACTGGCTGGCTTGTCAGAAGTCCCTCCCAGGCCCTTGTGCACCTGGTCTGGGTCAAAATGATTCACACTTGCCTGGCTACTGGAGAAGGGAGGGAGCTGGAGTGAAGCCACCTCATCTCACTAATGATAATAGGCCAAGGAGGGGGCAGGGAGAGAATAGTGTTGGATTTTATTTCCCCTTCTGAACTGACCTTATTAAAGTTGTGAAAGTGAAATTAAAACTGCTGTTGGTGTCTGAATAGGCTAGGAGTCTGGGAATAGTGGTCAATATGGGCTGGTGAGTTACTAGGACTGTGGATAATGAAATATTGTGTCAAAATTTCCCTTACCCCTCTTCCATGGGATCTCAGGTGAAGACTCTGTATCAGATCTCAAGATCCCAGGAATACCTGAGGGAAGAGACTGGTGTCACCAGCTTGAGGGCAAACCCTAAACCTAGCATTTCTTAGTATTCTCTCCAAGTTCAACATTACTCTCATCCCCATCTAGGTCAGCCCCCTCCCCTCCAATACAGAGGGAAAAAAGTTCTACAGCTGCAATCTCCACTTACAGACCCCCAAGGGACAAAACCATTTGTGGCAAGGTCAAGGCAAGAGGAAGAAGTGGTTAATTTTACAGGAAAAAAGTGACCTTTCTTTCACTATTCTTCAACCCCCTCCCTACCTCTCTCCATGAAAAGATCCCACTGACTTCAAACCACACCATTCCACACCCTGTAAAGATCCTCTTTATTTATAGACTCTATAAAAGCTTTTTAAGTCTCCTGTTTCCCAAGAGAGCTCTGGAATGTCAGTCCACCACTCTGGTTCTAGCCCTCCCCTCTCCCCACCCCCATCAAGACTGGGAGTCCCTGCTAACATGTGTCTGACCTCCTAAGCCTTTCCTAGACAGTGTTCAGGCTCCCCCTGCTGTTCAAATAGGAAAACGTCATAGTTTTCTCTTGGGTATGAGAGACTCTAATTTCTTAGGTTTTAATCGCCCCTCAACCACCAACCCATTGCCTTGACTTTACCTTTAGAGGTCTCTAAAATGAACAGATCAGGACAAAGTTACAAAAGAATTTGAAAAGAGGGGTCCTCTTCCTCCAAAGACTTAGTCCCAGATTAACAGAAATAGAAGCAATCAAGGAGGAGAGTAGTAAAAGAGAAGATACAAACTTTTACTAAAAGGGAAATGACCTGGTGAAAAGTAAATGCTAGCTATCCAAGTCTGATTCATATTACAAGTACCACAAGATGCAGATAATCAGATACTCCTCCCCACCCAATTCTCCCAGGATCGTTCTATACCTGAGGTAGCTCAGGTGAAGTCCGGGGTTCCTGTGGGTCTCCACCTCCACATCACTGCTGGGTTCTGAACAGGAAAAAAACAGAAACTTGTATGGGAGAAGGGGTAAGAACGGAGGGCTATGCGGCGGTAGTTACAAAAAAGTCTGACAAAACAGCAAGAGCCAAGGGTTCAAATAAGTTGATCTGTCGAAGGGAGAAGTTGCCATAAGAAGAGTGAGAGAGAAAACTAATTTGGAGGGGCTAGGAGGATGAGTTGAATAAACAGTCCTGAGTGAACAAAGAATGGCTAAGGTACGCCCTGCTTCAAGATGGTTATCGGGCTGGAGTTAGGAACGCCGAAAAGGGAGCCGCGCGATTGACAGTGCAGTGGGACGGCTGGTAAAACTTATATGACGCTTCGCAACAGCCCAGAGTTGGCGAAAAAAGTCCTAGGAGTTTTTCGCAGCAAGTCTTCTATCTTGGCAAGTTCTGTGCAGTACCGCAGCTCGGCCGTGGACCCAGTGAACAGGACATTACGGGAGTACAAAGTGAAGAGAGGAAAGGGACATGGATGACATCAAGCTGAGGGGATGGGCAGGGTTGTGACGTCACGGAGCTGGCGTTTGCTCGAGAAGCAGGGTCAGTCAGCGAAGGGACTCGACCATGGGGCGTGAGGAAGAGCCAGCTCCGTTCTGGGGGGCTTCTGTAGCCGGACCGAGTTCGGCCGCTGGGCCGGCCCCGACTCCTCCCCTCCAGGCGCGGCCTCCACGTAAGTCTCCCGCCTCCCTCACCTGCCGCCACCGCCGTAATTGCTGCTGCCGCCTGCCGGTCCTCTAGCTTCCACAAAGAGCCGCCTACCCTAGCGTCCTTCCGCTTCCTGCGGAAGAAACGACGTTCTAGGTACCAGACCCGGAACCATACTCTATGGTACTCAAAGTCCTTGTGCGGAGCCGCAGGAAGTTCCCAGCAAGCTTTGCGCGTCGCCATGGCAACCAGGCCTCCGCTCACCGACGTAAAGCGCACCCCACAACCTGACCTAGACGAGTAGTGGCGCAACCAGTTGGCCCCCAACCACCTTGAATCTGGCTCAACTACGCCCCCTTCAGGAAGCGCCACCCAATACCCAGCCAGCTCCTACGATCAGGGACTTCACGTTAGTCAGGGGCGGAGCCCACAGCCAGGCTGTGACCGCAGTAACTTGCTTTACATTCCCCACAGCACACGGTTGACAGTGCTCCAAGCCCCATGGAATCATAAAAATCACAGAACAGGCAGTATTTTTTCTTCAGCTAAGACAGCAGAAGGGATGATTTATTGTACATGTGTTACATTCAGCCACAAATGGGAACAACTAGTCCAGAGTGTTACAGGTCCAGAGCAAAAGACCAAGGGATTGTTTTGGTTATGAGCAAGATGGGTCTCCCAAAGGTGGTTGCAGCGATCAGATGGCGATGGATGTTCTAGATCCAAAAATTAAGTTCCAGACAGTAGCATGCAGTCCAAAAATTTGTACCAGCATCCCTGATTTCTGCTCCTGTGGCTTCCATGGGTGGTCCAGTGGTTTACTTGGACCTCTGCCTCATCTTTCTTCTCTTGCGCTTCAGCCTGAAAAATCAGACAAGGGGAATACACATTCCACAAACCCGATCTCCGTGATTCCTTTTACCTTAAACGTACAGGCAATGCAATGCGTGGTAAAACGGCCTACGGCTCTATTGCATTCGATCAATGGGTCTGGCAAATTACTACTCCTCACACTTTTCACTTAAGTTTTTTGATTTCCAAACAAAACGTGCCCCGTGCCCCCGGCCCCCACTGCGCCCAAACCATGCTTCACTTCCCTCTTCCCGTGCCGTCACATTTCTCTTACCTGCGCATACGCTTCTTCCTCCACTGGCAAGCGATCACAACCAGAGATTGAAAACAAGATGTTAACAATTTTAGAAACAGGTTTGGGTAGGGATGTGAAAAGCATTACGTAGGGTCCAGAACCGGCAGATTGATTCTTAACCAAGTGTGAGGGCAGTAGTCGCAGTAATCACATAATTTGTACTTCCACTCGACATAAACCCCAAATCCCGCGTGCGCTCTTCTACTCCCACCCTCTCCACAACGCTTAAGCACCACCTCCTCTGCCTTCCACGAAACTATCCTCCCTTCCCCACTGCGTCTCGGACACCCTTAAGAATCCAGCGGATGGGGAACTATGGCTGACTTTCTTTGCCTCACTCTCCTACCTACTCGCCAACTCCTACAGTTTCAGCGCGCTGCCAGCGACTGCTTACCTTCGCTCTCATTGTTCGGAGGTTTCTATGGGTAAACAGAAAAGACTACAATTAGTTTGCGTTAATGATGGTAAGCGCAAAGAACAGATGTTCGTGGATTGTACGCGAGACCCGAGCACAACCAACAGAACCACTTACCTATAAAGATGGCGCTAAGGCCGAAAGAGCGTGAAAGGTCCGCCTATAGCTATTTAATGGCGCTCCCAGTGTCGTCACTTCCGCTCTCCGGACCGCCCCGCAAGGGCGGGCTATCCGAAAGGAGTCACAGTGGGTTTACGTACCTCAGGTTCCACATGATAATTGGGTAAGGCGTTCTCTTGGACTGGAAAGTAGTGTTTTGAATTTGAGTTGAAGTTCACTTCTAAGTTTTATTATTGGGACACTATTGTTTCAACATGAATATATAGTTCCAATATGGGACCTAGGGACGCAGAGGAGTAAAAGATAGCGACTTCCGCCTTCGCTCTCGTTGCTTCATGGGAGTTGCAGTTTCCTGGTGAAAACCTCCATTTCACTATGGATGAGGTGCGGCTGTACAAAAGCTTAATATTGTTTTATACTACTTGGCTTATTTCCTAAATTAAACTCTAAGGAGACTCGATCTTGGAACTTTTGAAGGGCAAAGATGTGAAGTGATTCCAGAAAGCTGTCTTACTGCAGATTCTTCTGTTACTACTTTAAATCAAGGCTCTTCTCAAGCCAACAATGGTCTTGCATCTTTTTCAGATGCTTCAGTGATTGTCCCCCTACCCAGTGGTGAAAATTCAAACCAGTGGACAGAGAAGCAACGTGGACTAGGGCAAGTTTGATATTTGGTGTTAAGGCAACTACCCAAATGGTGTGGTCAGATGGAATCAAATAGATACTCAAAAGATTTGTGTACAGGAAACGAGTTATGAAGGATGAAAAAGAACCCTTAACCATAGAACTCACCTTATTCATTTAAAAATACTTAAAAAGTTTCATTACTTCATTTTTTTATGTAACATGTAATTCTGGATAAGCATGGTTTTTAAAATCTAGGGCCCTTGTTCCAAGTGCTCAAGTATTGTATTGTCACCATCAGAATGTATTGAGTTTTTCAAAACAATTTAAAACCCTGGCAGAAATCTATCACATCCACTAGGTCACCTGTTGAATACCTACCCATCTGCATAAACTCTTATGAGGGGACCCATGTTCAGTTTTGTTCACATGATACTCAAATCTATTATTCATCCATTTCTGGTTGACCCTGAAAAACTTGTCACTAAAGGTATTCTTCCAGGTTTCCTAAATCAAAACGTAGTATTTTGCAGTACTATTTTTTTAAAGAGGAACTCAGACAGGAATGAAAGCAGAGGAGGAAGCACTTTATTTACTTAGCTGTCCTCCCTACAAACAACCCCCCTCACCACCCCAGGCCAAGAACAGGGTTCTTGGGTGATTATGTGAACTGCTTCTCAGGCATAGGCCTAACACTTGAATCAGCAGTGCACACTAAAAGTATGCTAGTCCTGAACAAAAGGATCAGCAGCAACTTTAGAAATGTAAATGAAACGTCCACAGAAAATTTACTGGAAACTCAGGAGATTCAGTTCTTCCTCACCCCACAGCTTCCGTTTTTGAAAGGTATAATGTGGCAAATACAGAAAAAAATTTCCAGATGACAGACACTCCCTACCTCCATCAAATAAAAAGCAACAAAGGTACATAATTATGAGCAAATCCAAATTTATTTTAACTCATGTCTTTTTCAATGTGTTTAAAAACCTCATAAGTTATTGGGAGCCCTAGCTTCCTGGGACAGCATGTACTGAATTTTCATCACCTCTTTCCCAAACCCCTAGCAACTCATCCAATCCAAGTCCACAGCTTCAGAAAGCCAGGAGTTCTCTTCAGTCAGTCTGCTCCTCTGGTTCCTGGTCTTTTCTTTCAAGGGAGGTAAGTAAAAAATATTTCAAACGGAACAAAAGCACAGCTGAGTTTCCAGCTCAGGTTTGTAAGATGGAGTGAGAGAAGACCCCACTGACTCCAAAGAAATGAACAAGGTTGAGATGGATGACTTCTTTAGGGCTTTGTGGAAGAAAAATAAAAGTCCTGCAGAACAAAAAAGACTAACAAGATTTACAAATAAGGATCCATGTGTTGGATGAGAATCCCATGGTAACAGGCTCCAGCTTCTAAAAATGGGAGGGGCCTGACCAGATAGCCTAGATCAGAAAAGAAATGTCATGTGAATAAAAATCTGAATAACTCCTCTCTATTTTGAGGGCTGACAAAATACTTAGGAAGTGACAAAGAGGAGTAAGCCCCAACAGAGGGGAAAATGTTGACATTGAAGTGGTATAAAAAAATTTCAGCTGAGTTTTTAGCAGTGGTGGCTAATTTAGCCCCCCCATTCTGTTGCAGGGCCATAAAACTTGACCAAGCAGAAACTAGTAGAAAAAGGCTAGAAAGAGGGGCTTGAAGACGATGGATTTTGACTCCTGATTTTATTATTCAATTTCTCTTTTCTATTTAAAGTAGTCTTCGGTGGTTGGGAAGCCTGGCCTCCCAAGACCAGAGTCAGTTGGAGCTGGTTGTTGTTGGAAGGGGGATAGGCTGGGGGACTGGGATGGGGCAGGGAGACCCCTGCTCTGCTGGCTGTCCTGGGTGGAGAAGACGAACTGCATTTCACAGAGCCTGGGGTGTGGTGGGAAGGGGATGAGGCAGGAGCAGCAAGCTGGGGAGGTGGAACCCACCTCAGTCCCCAGCTTCATTCTCTTCTAATGTTTCCCCACTTGTGGCATTTTCTGCAGTCTTGGAGGCCTATATTCAAGGAAAGGAGAGGGAGAAGACTTGCCAGTTTCCAATTATTTTGGGGTAGTGTCTGGGCAAAAGAGGACAAAAATATCTTAATTGTTGAAGTCAGGGCTGAAAAGGGAAATAAAATATACAGAAATCTATACCCTATCACAATCTAGGAAAGTGAAATAAAGAGGGATCAAGTTCACCCTACCAAAGAGATGATCATAATAATATACCTTCTTTTTTTTCTTTTTCTGGGTTTTCCGACTTGCAGAACTCTGGAGGAGGGCCTGGAAAATAGGAGGAAGAGGAAAAACTTTATGAGGAATGTGGAGGAAACACAAAGTGGTAGTATCAGTACTGTAGCTCTATTCTAGGATTTCGCTGACATTTAGTCTTCACTCCCAGGACTGGTCCCATGTACTTACCACATCCCATCCCATACTAACCTTTAGCTCTGCATCCTGCACCTCCAGCTCAGACTTGTAAAGGTCAGGTTCAAAGGGACCACTGGTTATCCGCATGGGGCCATTGGGCATGAGCAGAACTGTAAATTTAAACTGGGCAACATACTCACCTATGGGAAAAAGGAGGTGCTTGTAACACTCTTCTATAAGCTGTAGGGAGAAGGCAGGGACCATACATTAAAGGGCTCCAAAGTGAAATGCAGAACTCACCCTCCTTCTCATAGAGAACATTAAATGGTTGCAGCAATTCATGTTTGGCGCATTCCACCACACCCATCCGGGCCTTCTTCTCATCTTCAAATGCTCTGGGTAAGGGGAGACAAATTCAAGTATCCATAAGTCCTTATCAAGTCTTCTCTCTCTCTTTTTTTTTTTTAAAGGTGTAGGTAAGAATGAAAGCAAGTAGGCAGGCAGGCAGAGAGAAGTGGAAGAAGGACTTTATTTTTATTTAGTTATTTACATTGTCTTGACCCTACTGGTCCCCACCAATCCCCTTTGAAGCTGGGACCCTGGGATGTATGCGGGACTGCTCCCACAGTGTACTAGACCTCCAGGCCTCAAGGACGTGCCCTTGTTCATGTTGTTTATATAGTTCCTACCCTCAGGCAGGAATCATACTTAAAATTGCACTTTTACATTATTTTCAATGAGAGGGAGCTGGGGAGAGGGAGAGAATGCATGCATGCAAGTTAGAAGGGAGAGGGAGGGAGGGAAGGGTGTCCCTGTGTGTACGGTCTATGAGTCAGACAGGTTCAAAGTCCTGTCCTTGCTAAGTGCAGAAGTACCTTAAAGTAAATGGCATGGCATCAAAACGCCTTTCAACCTCACTGAAGAAGGCACGTGAAGTTTTCATTTTCAGGCCATATTGCTTAGAGGGATCTCTTTTATAGATGGTAGTTCTCTGTCCTGCATCCTTGGCCTGAAAGAGTAAGTTAGGTTACATTTGGTTAGCTGTACTTGAAACACACCTGACTGTTTAGCCTCCCCTCTTTGCTAGCTCAAATAAATTCTCACCTTGCCCTCTCCTGAGCTGACAAGAACATCCACAGCATATACTTCATGTACCTCAAATTCTGCTTTTTCATGGTCCTTCCTAAAAGGAATAGAAAAGAAATAATAAAGAGCAATCCATATACATTTCCTGGAGTTTGGAGTAGAGATGGACAAGATTGGGCTAGGAGTGTGGAAGGATAATTTCATAATTAGTTCAGTATGGTGGAAGGTGAAGGGTGGGGATGGACACCTACTTTTGCTGGTCTGTGGGATTCTGGATAATGGTTTTCTCTCCATCGATGACATGCTGCTTCAACTGGTGTGATAGCATACCTGTAGATAGGACAAAGCCTATGGAACTAGCCATTTACTAGTCCAAAAGGTAGATCTAAATCCACCTACATAAGTTCGATGGGGCAGGCAATGAGAAAAAAAGTGCCTGGCTACGGAAATGCAGGGCACTGAGATCTTTAGTTTAGACTGTGGTAGACAAAACAGTTCCTCAAGGTAACAAAAATCTTAATTCTGCTAACCCACTCCTACTTAGACCCTCAACCCTGTTATCTGAGGTCTCACCTTCTATTGGTGTGCAATTGAATGAGTGGGCAACTTTGTTCCAGGCTTCTGTCACTTGTGTGTTCTAGAAATACAAGATCATACAAAGGGTAAGATAACAGGAACGAGTAAGTTCCCTAGCATGAGAAGAAGCATACAAGAACAGGAAGTAGTAGTACCCTCCCCTCCATCAAATGCAATGATTCTCACTGGTTTCATAGACCTATCATCACTGCACCCTAAAAATACCTTACATTTGAATATCCTTTGAAAAGCACTTTCACAAAAATGGACGAATGTGTACAGTTCTGTATGGTGAATAAGGTAAATCCAGATTTCAGAGAAGAAATCAAGGTGCTGAAAAGTTACTTGTCCAGCAATAAGCATGCATTAACTAAAAAAGATTAGGCTAGGAATGTAGAAAAAGCCTCGTATAAACCCAGGTTTTCCAGTAAGTACAGTATTCATATCTGGTATTCTAACCTGCTAAGAGGGGGCAGCAAACTTTTATTTTCCCCTTCTTAATCTTTCAAACATGATCCTCACTTAAGCTGCAGTTCTTGGATAAAAGAAAATGAATCACAGCCTATGTTACTGAACTATGTGCCAGGCACTGTGACAATCACTCCATGGATTACCTCTTGTCACAATACTGTGAAAATAAGGCACAATTTTATTTTTCCCATTTTACAGATGAGGATATGTGAACTCAGTTATTTTTAAACAGTGAACATAGAAAGTCTGATTTTATAGGTATACAGCAGCCACTACCAATACTATTTTCCAGTCAACACCCTCAGTAACTATATAAATAATAGATAACACAAATGCTTACTATGTGCCAGGCATGATTCAAAGTACTTTATAATAGCTCTATGAAGTAGGTGCCATTATAGGAAATCAAGAATTAAAATGATGAAATTAAGCAACAATGGGAATGAAGACACAAACTTATTAAAAGGGTGGTGAACGAGAGCACAGAAAAAAAGAAAAAAAGACAATGCTGAGTGCTGATGTTTAAAGCATATAAAGCCAAGGACCTGGGTTCTTGACCCAGGGCAGGGGTGAAGAACTAAAATAAGTAAGGATGCTTCTTTCTTCTCTCCCTTCCCTCCTTCCTTAAAAACAAAACAGAAAAAATGCTTTGTTCACCTCTCCCTTCCTTAAAAACAAAAAACAAAGCTTTAAATATTGAATAGGTCTTTATTAGAGAAATGTCTCCATAATAATCTAACACACTAAATTGTATTAATTCATGACAAGTTTATGATCCTTGGGTTTCCTAATATTGCTGCCTGGTACAGAACTAACCTTTGACCTCTCTTTGCCAACAGTTTACTGGTGTTATTATCTCTCTCCTGACATGTTTTTTTAAAGGAAAGGTATAGGCAAGAATGAAGACAATTAGGCAGGCAGGCAGAGAGGAGGAAGAAGCATTTACTTGTTTTAGTTGTTCATCTTAGTTGGCTCCCCCTTGTCCTCCAATGCAAGCAAACCCAGGTTCTTGGGATGTATGCAGACTATGCTCAGTCAGAGGTGGTGGACCTCACAGCTGCTCCACCAAGGCATGCCCAGATATTTGTTTTTATAAGCTCTTAAAATGGTATTTTTATTTATCTTTTTATTAATATACACCTAGCATGGATCTGTCTATGTTAGGCACTCAAAAGGTTAACTGCTGGTTTTTTTTTTTTTTTTAAAGCATAAAGCTCTAGTTCCTGCCTCTTCTCTTTCAGAAATCCCATCTCAAGATGTAGCTAATTTTAATAACCTGTTTGCATTACATGGGGGTTGTGGGAGAAGTTGGCAGTTCAATATAGAAGAGCTGTAGATGCCTAATGTATCTTTGGCTTGATCAAGCTCTATGGTTGGACTAAACAGCTTACCTGGTTTCCAGGTTTGACCAGGCGTAGGGCAGCTTCAGCACAAAGGTGAGCTGCTTTAATGACATCTGCTTTCCGCCCTGTCACCTGGGTCCCCTGTAGACAAGAAAATGCTATTAGTGCCTTCTTATAAAGCTGCTCAACTTAGCTGGTCCTTCAGCCAGTATGTGTGCCCATTATGTAAGGCCAGCCAATGAACAGAAGAAAACAGCACTTTCTCTGGAGACTGTTTCAGAGCTTAAGTGATAGAAGGGGGTAGGAATAAGAAGCAAACAGTGCACTCTCCTCCACTCCCCGAAGGTTGAACATAGTTCAAAGAAGACCACATACCTGCACTACGTCAACCACAAAAGTGTGAGCCACATTAGCGATGAAGCCATCCACATGGACCCCAAGGTCACTGAAAGGCAATAGTACAGCATTAGGAACTGGCACTGTGTAAGTGCTTAGGAAAATCACAAGTCCTCTAAAATGGGTTAAGCTTACATTTTTACCAAGTCACCTTCCTTGAGAATATAATCCTGGTCGCTCTTCAAAGGGGAGAAGTGACATACACAGTTATTTACCGAAATGCTGGTGGGAAAGGCAATACCTGTAAGGAGAGAATCATCAGCCATATTGCCTTCCCCTCTCTTGGAGCCCTGTTGTTCCTCCAAAAAATGGAAACATTTTCTCTAGGGTCTTGCTTAAGTCTTATCTGTTTAGATTGGATAGGGTGGAAAACTGCTTGTATTCCATTTGTTATTTCAGTTATCTCAACCAGATCTGGGGTGGGGGGGGTCACATCACCATAATAAACAGGACTGAATAGGGTCAAACTTGGAAATGAGTAGAGAGATGTCTTTTTTACCTTTTTTCATTTCCTTTTCTTTCTTGAAAATTTTCCCTGTCTCTTCCATAATCATGGCATCACCCTTCTCACACAGACTCAGTACTGACACACCTGAGCAGGATGCTTCCACCAGAGACCGAAGAACCCCTGAGAACAGAAACCCAACATGTCAGCTCTGCCAAGCAATACCTAGAAGTTGGATTCAGTTTCTAAAATTCCCTAATGCCACTACCCTAAGACTGAAAGAGGGGACACATTTTCCCTTTTGGAATGTGCCTATAATCTCTGAATTTCTACTTTTTTTTTGAGAAAAAGGAAAGATGCAGGTAGGAATGAAGGCAAGTAGGCAGACAGGCAGAAAGAAAGAGGAAGAAGCATTTTTATTTATTATTTCAGTTGTGTATCTTGGTTGGTCCCCTGGCCCCAACGAGAACCCAGGTCTTTGGGATATATGTGGACTAACTCAGCCAAGGTAGTAGACCTAACTGCTACTCTACCAGGGTACATCTTAATCTTTCTTTTCATAAAATAAAAAAGGCCAACACGCCATTCTCTCCTTTAACATAATGTGACAACTGGTTATGCAGAATCACTCCCTAGACCAGCAGAGACTTTCCAAACGTAAGGGTTGTGGGGAAAGAGAGCACCGTGAACTTCATGGGGGCTCTCACCAAGGTATCATATATGCACATATATGCAAAGCAGATTAGAAGAAATTTATAGGCATCTGGGACAACAGGAAGGTAGATCTAGAATTGCTGACTCAAAGCTGATGCACTGTAAATGCTACTTCTTCCCTTCTCAGACACCCCAATTAAGTGTTGGTAACTTCAACATATGCAGACTCGTTTCCTCATAAACAAGCCAAGGGGCCTTAATGTAAGGCCCCTGAGCTTCAGCCACTCATCGCTTATTGCTTTTAGGAACTCTCAAAGGGTATGTGACCCAAAAGCTTCGCATCTGCTATCTGGGATCACATATGCCTCAGAAGTCAAAAATTACAAGGAAAAAAGTATTTTTCTGATTCAAAACACTAATATCAAACGCGAAAAAGGATCAAGAATGGGGTAGTACCACAACAAAATGCTCATTATTTTATAAAACGCCGTTCTGTTCACTGGATGCCCTCTTCATGGCCTACCCTGAACTTCGGGACTGATTTTTGAATTCTAAGTTTTGGTTCTTTGAAAAGCCTGAAAAACCCGTTTTCAATGACAGGACCAAAGACATATTAAATACATCCTCTTCCCCAACTGTCCTTACTGTCCAAACTATTAAAAAACCCAAAGACAAGCATTTCCACCCCCCAACTTGTTTTTAAATGGAAAGGTGAACGAGAAAGAGAAAACAGAAAATGAGACATCTTGGAGTGGCAGGCAACTTCTGAGAAAGTCAGAGCACAGTCCTAATAAAGATGACTTTTGAGAAGCCTAAAATCAGTCCCCCCTTTTCGAGTACTGTTCACAGGTTTTCCTACTGGGATGAGAAGGAACTCAAAACGCTCCAACAGTTCTCAAGTCCGTGAGAAAAATCAAATTCGAAGGCTAACTAGGGCTACTGCACAGATTGGAGGGGTGGGAGTAACGCATAACTTTAGGAAAAGCCAGATACACCTCCAAGAGCTGCATTAGGAACTTCGGGGGGTGCCCTCCAACGGCTCCCTGGGCTGGCCCAAAAGTAGAAGGGGGCCCCCACCAGGAAAGGAGTTGAAGTAAAGAACGAAAGACTCCAGTAAAGCACGTGGTAGGGAAACTGGTGTCAGGGACCGCAGCAGAGGAAGACCGGAGCCGGCGATCCGCCCGGGAACCCAGCAACACGTGCCGGCTGGGCTCCTGACGCTGAGAAGCCTCGACAAAACGGAGGGGCACTTCCTTTTCGAGGTGGCCCCGCCGCTGCCAGAATCAGAAGACAGAGATCGCATCAAAACGTAAAGGACAGCTGTTCCTTGCCTCCTGACCAACGGCCTAGAGTCCGAGCCCGCTGAGCGCCCCGCTTTGAGCCCTTCCCGGTCGTCTGCCGGCACCTCCAGACTCCAACCCAGGCCTGGCCACTCAGGTCCTAGGCGCGACAGTCTTCCCACCACACCACCCCCAGCGAACCGACGCGGGGCCCTCAGTAGCTCACTCCGCACGACCCCGCCGCGCCAGCCCCTCCGGGGCCGGGCCAGCACCATCCTCCTTGCCTTCCCCTCTCAGCCTCGATCCCCAGACCCCTGAGGCCGCACTCACGGTTGGCGATGTCGCCCCCCATCTTATACTTGGTCACGACCAGGTCCTCGGCGATAGTTTGCTCCTGCTGCTCGTCCTCGCCCGACATCTTCCCACCTCCACCAGCACTGCAGCCTCGTTACCCCAGAGCCGCCGCCTCTGTCTCTTCTCAGCCGCAGGCTGTGGCTAGAATCCCTACGATCCGCGAGGAGAGCGCGAGCAAGCAAGGGAGCGGGAGGGCGAGAACTAGAAGGTACGAGCGCGCGGGCTGAGGCGCAGGGCACGCTGGGACAACGAGTCCTTTCCGCCGCTTGCCTCTAGCCACCCTCGTAAACTTCTAAACTACAATTCCCAGCCTGCGTTTCGCGCCCCTAAGCCAGGCCCTAGGGCCTTGCCCTCCAAGAGCCTAGCACGCTGGAATCGCCAGGCACTCTGGGAAGGGGCAGGCTCCGGCGGGAAGGCGGAACCGTTGGGAACATGAGGGGAAGCGTGGTCTCTCCGGGAAAAACCACATCCACCCGGAGCCTGGAGCAACAACCCTTAATAGAGAGGGGCGGGCTGAGGGTGAAGGGGCGGAGCTATAGCTGGGAAACCGGTTTGGAGGCAGCGGGACTGGGTGGAGCTGAGGCGAGTAAGGAGTGACTACACGTAGGGCGGGGAAGCTGGGCGCACCTTTCGGCAGATCCCCGAAGCGGCGGGCGGGACCGGTTCATCCAGTCCACTCTTACCGGGACAGCCGGGAGGAGCAGAGCGGGCGTGGGAGATCTAGGCTGTAAACTGCGGGGTCAACTGGGCAGCCAGACTCCGGAGGGATTACCCATTTACAGCCTCCCAATCTTGAGGCCCGACTCCCACTGCAGATGGCACCATTGTCCCAACAACAGGCTTTGGTGGCATCTAATCAGTTTTCAGACTTTTAAGAGAATTTTAATTCTGAAACGTCTGGGAGTTTCAGCATTACATCTCTTGAGGGAACGCAACGATGGAACTTATAACTTCCCCAAATTGTTTTGTTATTCCCAGTTGGTAGCTCTGTAGATTCTTAGTAAACCATTCGGTGAAAAGGACTGCATTTTTGTCTTGAGTACAAGATAAAGTAGTACTGAGAAAGTTGCGTGGGACTGAGTAGGACTGTCAGAAGACAGGAAGCAGCACGATCAGGTAACTACCTGCTGCTATATCCGTTGCTGAGGAGCAAAGAAGCAATCTGTATCACGCACTAAAGCTTTTCTTCACTTGACAGACAGAAAACTGAAAGACTTTGGTACTTTTATTCAGACACGTATAAAAACAAAAAACTTCACTGATACAACAGATAACCCCAGTTTCCCATCCAAGGGGACAGAGGTCAAAAGCTGGGTCCTTTTATATCCCAACTGGAAGTCTCCCACTACTAAATGAGAATAACTTCTAAAAGTGGTCTTGAAAATCTTGTGACTCTGTCCCTTGGGTAAGAAGTAGAGATCATTTACAGCAAGTGTATGGTAGGTACAGTTTACATATCGATGTCCAGTTATATTTCCTTCTGACCACCCTCTCCCCCTACTTCCTGAGATGAGAAGTCTGGGTGTAGGAGGAGGCTGTGGTTGTTGGGTTTAGACTTGATTCAGTGCAAAAACGAGAAGACAATGCCCCTAATAAGAACTCTGACATGTCAGTTTTTCTTGATACCTTACAGTAAAAGCACATATATTGGAAGATTTTGAATCCTGGACCTGCCACTTAAAAGACAGTAAGTAAATTAAGGCTCAGTTTTCTTCTATGTAAAATGACAATACCTAGGCTCACAGAATTGTAAGGATTAAGTGACTAATGTAGGTAAAGTTTAGCATCATACTTTGCATTATAGCAAATTTCAGATTAATAGTAATCATCAATATCTACTCCTAACCTCTTCACAAGATGTAAAACCAAAATTTTTATCTTTCTTTTTCTTTTTAAGAGAGGAGGAGGAAGCATTTTATTTCCATTTTCAGTTGTTCACACTGGTTGCTTTCTCCCTGGGCCAGGAACTCAAACCCAGGGGTATGTGTCTTGTGTCCTTAGGAGGCAATTGAACCAATCACTGCTCCACCAGGGTGAGCTTAAGCAAAAAGTTCTTTCCACAGTTGAGTCATAAGCCAAAACCTCTTTCCCCTGCCACGTTTCCCCTTTCCTCTTCCTTAGGAGTCTGATGGGAAACAAAGGCACATATTAAAGCCTTCTCAAGTCAGAGTCTGAGAGTAAGGAACTTGGGGAGTAATCCTTCATATCTTCAGGGAGTTAGTTCCCCTGAGGAAGCTGAGGAATGGGACTGGGAAAGCACACAAAACAGGGAAAAACCTTCTCCTTACCTGGACTTGGGAAAGAGAAGAAAGTGCACAACTGGCTACGTACCACAAGGATTTTGTGTCAAAGTGTTGAAAAGCCTCCAGAAGTTGATTGGAATTGTCTAGGACTGAGGAAATGGGGCCGAGACCTGTGAAGGAGCAAGACTAGGGAGAAGAGGGGTACCCTCAAGAGGCACTAGCTGCCATCAAATGCTCCCTGAGTGCCTCGGGGAGCAGAGGTTATGTTCTCTGGGCATTAGCCTTAGGGAAAAGCCTGCTATGCCAGTAATCGGGGTTGTCAAAGGCAGAGTCAGTGGCTTCTAAACTACGTAGAGTTTTGAGGCGGGCATAATGGACATGGGGAGCCTGGTGTCCAGGCCCCTGGAAAGCTCTCATCTCTTCATACCCTTGCTCAGCTGCTGGGCAGGCCTCCATGGCTGTATAATCCCCACCAGGACCTCCTCCACCACGTCGCCGGTTCATATATTCATAGTCCTCATCTGGAGTTGTACCAGCAGTGGGCATGATGGGCACAGGGTGGAGTGGGCAACTCTGTGTGCTGCCCAGAGAAGCACTGAGGTCTGATCCCACATCCATGTACTCATAACCCAGCTCCTCTAGGGAACTTGGCCTAGGGTGACGAGGTGGACTGCTCTTTCTCCTCCGATTCATGTATTCATACTCCTCATCTTCATCTTCTTCTTCAGTACCCAGGACAGAACTAAGACCCACGGAAGAAAGGGTGCCTTCCCGAGAGGAGGGAGTACCTGGGGATTGAGAAGAGAGACTGGATATATGGAGAACTTCATGGCAAGAGGTAATGGGGAATAGGGGAAAGTTAGGGAAAAAATGATTAGGGAGGGATATGATTAGAGAAAACAAAAGCATTAAGAGCCTGGAGAAAAGGACTAGAGAAAGATTAGAGGAAAGCCCTGGGAAGAGTCAGGCACCTTTGAGGTGTGTATCCGGCATGACATAGCCATTGATATCTTCTTCTTCTAACCCTGGTGAGGAGAGTGGAGTGACAGGAGTAAGTAGGCTATGGCGCTGGGAATGGTAGGCACTGTCCCCACGTGGCCTTGGGCTCCGGCTCCGGCTCCTATACATTGACACCTTCTCCTGGAGCTCAGCCTCAGAGCCTGTCACATGGCCCTCCGATGACTCTGATGCCAGACGTCCCCGTGGTATTGGGTGTAGAGAGGATGGACGGGAGCATCGTTCACTACCTCCGCAAACTGCAGACTCCTAAGGAGGAAAGTAATACATGGAGATTTACAGATATTTATTTAAAAGATTGCATTTGTTGGTGCTTTTTTTATAGGACACTTATTAAACCTCATTTCGAAAGTCTCTCACACTCCCCCTATCAACAATAAGCCACTCTGCCACCCAGCCTTTCAACAGCTCTTTCAAGAGACAGATCTTACCTGGAAAGTTTCCCCGAGATTACCCTGGTTCATAGGCATATACCCAGATGATGGACTTAAAATGCTCTGGTTCTAGTATAAAAAAAGGAAGAGGTTTAGATTAAGGGAGAAATCTCATCATCTGCATAGTTAATCTAGGTATCTTGGAGTTCAGGAGGGCTTAGGGGTAACTGCAAGTGCCTTACCCGACGTGGCCGATTAAGTGTTCCAACTGGCAGGCTAAGGGCAGAGCCTAGTGTAGTTGCCAGGTTGTCATCCTCTGCTTCCAAGTCCAGGTCTAGGTCTAGTTCTGGCTCCAGCTCTACCTCCTCCAGTTCCTTGTTTGTCAGAGCAGGGGGGTCTGCTCCAGGAGGAATCCCAGGCCCACTCTCTCTCTATAGGAACAGGTGATTGCTAAGGTAGATCCTGGTTCCAGCCAAGTCCTCTTTTCTCTAATTTATTTATTTTTTTAAAGGAAAGGTGTAGGCAAGAATGAGGGTGAGCAAGCAGGCAGGAAGAGAGAGTAGGAAGAAGCATTTTTATTTTATTCATTTATTTTATTTAGTTGCACATCTTGGTTGTTCCCTGCAGCTCTGGGACTCAAACCAGCAACTTTGGGTGTATGTGGACTGCACGGGAGTGGGCTAAATTCACTAAGCCACCAGGGAATGTCTCTCTAAGTCTTCTTGGCACCTTCTAGCCCCTACCCACCTTTATGACCAGATACCGCGGTGGATCTCGGGCCATCCTGGTGAACTCATTGGCTAGTTCTTTAAAAGTTGGGCGAATATTCTCATCAATCATCCAGCCTGGAGGTAAGATACAGGAAATAGAGCAATAAGAAGAGTGTGAAGTAGGAAAGGAAGTTAGAAAATGGTTGGGATCATCAGGTAACTTACACTTGACCATGACCATGTAGACATCTATGGTACAAATCTGGGGCTGTGCCAACCTCTCGCCCTTCTCCAGCAGGTCTGGGACTTCAGCCAGTCGCAGCCCTGCATAGGGCTCTGCCCCAAAGGTCATCAGCTCCCAAACTGTCACGCCTAGCATAGAAAGATATAACTCGTTAATATCAAAACAGTAGACATAGCATGAAGGTGAAGGGAAGGCAGAACTTGAGCTGGGACAGGATCTGAAGGACTTAGATATTCTAAGAAGTGGGGTTTCAGAAGGCAGTTGTGCCATTTGCACCAGTGATGGTACGGAGGGCATCCACATGGACTAACCGTAGCTCCAGACGTCACTCTGGTGTGTGTATTTCCCAAAGTGGATACTCTCAAGGGCCATCCACTTAATTGGAGTCTGGGAGATTAAAGACAAAGGTGTCACAGTTGGTTTCCACAAATTTTATTACCATTTCGAAATCCCAAATTCTCTATCATTCTTTTCTTTGTTGCTCTCTGAATTTATATTTGTAGTATCTCCAAGTTCTTCTTAAACTTACCAGGTGGCATCTGCTTGCCTCTCAAAGGGATCACTGACTGTTCCAATCCTCATGCTTCACACCACCTCCACCCCCTAACCCAGCCCTTGTGTCATCTTACCTTGGCCTCACTGTGTAGTAGCTGCTTATCATCAGGAGGCAGCAAGTCAGCCACCCCAAAATCCGCCACCTGAACCTGACTGGGTGACTTGAGTAACACAT
This sequence comes from Solenodon paradoxus, assembly GCA_004363575.1. Lineage (NCBI taxonomy): Eukaryota > Metazoa > Chordata > Mammalia > Eulipotyphla > Solenodontidae > Solenodon > Solenodon paradoxus. The sequence continues at coordinate 44,496 of RJWH01006531.1, forward strand.
TTCGGGCAGCCAGGTTCCTATGTACCATACCATGTTCCTCAAGGTAATACATTCCCTATGTAGGAAGGAAGTATTCTCAAGATTAGGAAAATCAGTCCAGAATCACCCCAAACCCTTAAAGAACTTCTCAGAACATCAACCTCCCTGCCTTCCTCCCAGCAGGTCCCCAGTCAGTTTTATCACATTAACACCCCCAGACTCCTCTTACCTTGGCAATCTGTACTCCCCAGTTGAGCAGCAGCTGTGGCCCCAGTGCCCCCCGGTGTTGTCTGACATGATCCAGAAGGGAACCCAGAGGCAAATATTGAGTGACAAGCTGCAGAGATGAGCCTGGGCACAGTCCCAGCAACCGTACAATGTGGGCATGCTCTAAGCTGCCAATGGCCAGCATGTGCTAAGAGATACAAGAGAGGTTATCCAGGGACAAACAGGTTCACATATACCCAGACCATGGCTCCCCAAAATGATATCAACATGACTAAGGTATCTGCTAACACACAGTATGTTTCTACATAATCCTTTCTAACAATGATCTCTCTCATAGCGGCAGACAGAAAACCCTTCCTTCACTTACGTCTGTCACAGCTTGAAAACTTTGCCGTCCACTCTTGTCCTCAATGACTTTAATGCAGACTGGAATCTTGATTGACTCACCCTCAGGGATCCATACTCCCTGAGAAGTTTTGGGTAGGAATAAGCCTAAGGTCATTCTTCCAAGGCTAGACCTTTCCCAAAATCTTTCTCCCCTTTGCCCTAGATCCTTTCCCCACCTCCTCAAGACTTCCTGTGAACCACTTACTTTGTGCACAGTTCCAAAGACGCCTGAGCCAAGCACTTTGAGCTTCCTTAGCTCTGTCTCTTTGAAGATTCTGGCCAAGACTTTGTTAGCCTTCTCACTAGGGTCCAAAGGCTCTATGCTCTAAGGAGCAGGAGGGAAGGAAGGACTCAGGAAAGCCTGCTCCCATGTCCTACTCCAACCCAACCCCACAATAGGAGGATGCCAAGAGCAGCAGAGTTCAAAGGGGTGGGAGTAGGAAGAGAAATTGTCTTTAGTCTTGGAAAGCATACAGCAAGCATACTGGGGAATAACAGGCCCTGAGACTCTTGAGGAAGTTGTTTGTGCTCATGAGAATCCAGAATCAGGAGGGTTGGGGAGAGTTGGTAATATTAAATAATGGACCATACTGCTTTCCTGAAGAAAGGGACCATGTCTCAGGGAAGGAGGCTCTTAATGAATGAAGATATAGGTCCCTTTCAGGAGTGAGTAGGGTACTCACCTCACCCCGTTCCAAGTAGCGCCTCATAGCCCTTTTATTCTGTATCCGGCGCCCACGCCAATAGAGAAAAGTACCGCCCAGGATCAGGAAAATCACTGCCAATCCCACTACCACTGTTAAAGCCACTGCCAGGTGGGTTTTGCTGTGGGACAGAGAGGCCCAACATTATCTTAGTGCAGAATGGGGCCAGAAGTTAACATCACATAACATAGCCTTGAGTACTGAATGGGGCTAACCTAAGTCTGAACCCCCTTAGAACACTGCTAGTTCATTTGAGTAAAAGAAGGCCAGAAGCCTGGATTCTTGTGTCCCCTAGGTTCAGTGATAATGGACTGTATATAGAAGGCCAGCATGAACAGAGACTCAACTCGTCCCACCAGGTATCCAGTCTCTGTAGTTTCTCTCCCAAATACCCCCAGCTTCCTAAATCTCCAATACCATCGTACCTGATTAGCACCAGTGTTTGGCCTAAACAGTCTTGTAGCTCTGGTCCTTTACACCTAGAGAAGATAAATTCACCTTCTTAAATGGGAGCTGGGGGTACTCCCAGGGAAGGCTCAGGTCCAACAACATTAATATACATAAACATTACTTCAGAGCCTGCTTTGGGGTCCCATCCTGCAGCACACAGCATATCACAACACAGGGTCTCCATCTCTAGCTCACCAACCTTCCCTGAGTCCCTCTGCTGAATGGAATTTCCTGAGCTGAGGTTATTCCAGGTTCCCAAAATTAGGGTGTAGCTTTGTGCTATTACTGCATTTCCCTTTCCCCAGTCCTTCACCACAAGGCTAGGGATGTTTCCTAAATCATAGTTCCTTTCTTCTTTCTGCCCACCTCACCCTCTCCCTTCCCCCAAGTTCTGTACTTCAACTCCTCCCCACTTCCTAACATCCCGTTACTAACCCCTGAGTGCAATTCTCGTGGCAGGGCCGACATTCATTCTGAGCATCTGGGTACTTGTAGATGGGGCCCTTTGCGCCAAGAACACCATAGGGACAGCTGCTCACACAATGGGGCCCATCTCGAAAATGGGCACACTGGGCACAAGCATCAGAGCCCTGAGTGGAAGACAAAAGGAAGAAAAAACCTCAAGGTCAATTCTGTACTTCCCAGTCAGGACCAACCCAGGATCTTTCATCCATAACCTTAGCAATATCCAGACTCTCTGTATTAGCTGTGAGATTTGACCATATTTTCCCCTAAACCCTCCAGTGTGGCCCAGACCCCCTTAGAGATCTGGTGTTGCTACTGTACCGAGCCATTGCATGTGGCAGTGCCCTCCATGGGTTGGCATTCCGGGTGACAGGAGAAGCATTCAGCTTCATGGGCAAACTCACGAGGCTCCCTGTTGTCAGAGGTAAAGGGAGGTCACTTCCAAGTCCTTTATGCCTAATCCCTTAATCACAGGGTCTCCTACCTCATTCCCACCAAGACATGTAGAAAGTTATCTAAAGGCTTTCAGCTGCCACCTGAAAAGCTCCACCCCAGGGCCCCTCTCCCACCATCCCTTCTTGATTCTCTCTCCCCTCACTGTACCCATTCAGAAAGTTGCAGTGGGTCACACAGACACCACCTCGGCTGTAGTTTTGACAGGACAGGCACTGACCAGGGCCTGGGCCCCAGCATCCCCCAGACGAGCACAGTTGGTCACATATTTTGCCTTCTGCCACTGGAAAGGAATTATTGAGTGGGGTTAGGCAGAGTCTAAGGTCTTCTAACAAGCCCTCTCCTGAACCCTTCTTCATTACTGCTTCCAGCCTAACATTTCCTTCTCCTTTGTTGCATTTCCCATCTCTCCTCCCACTTCCAGGGCAGAATAGCCTTTACACCCCTTTCCTCCTTGACCTTTCCCCACACCCAGTGGGCCCTTTCCCTCACCACATTCTCTGCTGGGTCTGTTATGCTTGATGTCTAGTCTCTCTTCCACAGGCCCCCGAAGCAGCCTGGTCCAGTTCAGAGAATGGTGGTAGCAAAGCTGTCGATTGGCACTTATGTAGACACGCCCAGCACTAATTTCTTTCAAGGAGCGGAGGCCCAGAGATGTTATATTCAAGTTCTTCATGATCAACAATGAGAAGCCCCGGCTAAATATAAGGAGACAGGATGAGAGGGAAGACTGAAAAGGGAAAATTGACTGTGTGTTGGATTTATTTTCATTCACCAAATTTGCTCTGGGCTAGTAAGACCCATCAAGAGGGATTCCCCCTCCTTTTGTCTTTTCCCCATCAAACTCTCAGACACTTTGGGCCTGCTGTAAAGATGTCTGTATTTCACTCAAGAATGCCTAAGAAACAGTTCACTTCCTGCTACCATCACTGTACCCCTTACTCACTTGTAGAGGCTTCTGCCCCCAATGGTTGTCAAGTTGGAAAAGACACTGAAGTTGTGCATGTGGGGAGGCCAGGACTGGATGTTCAGGTAACCTGAGGGAGTGGAGAAAGGCATCTGAGCAGGGAGCCTTCTACACAACCTCTTTCTCAGGTTTTCCTGGTCCCACCATTGTTTGAGACATAATTTTCTCAGGTAGTTAACACTACAATTTGTGCCAGGGGTTCATTATTCCTCTAGAAAATTTTGCCTCTCCTTCCACTCACCTGTGATCTCCCGAACTGTCCGGAAGACACTGAGCTTCTCAGGGTCCAGGGCAGGGATCTTGTGCCAGGGGTCTCTGGAGAGAATAGTAAAAATCAGTCAAAAGGACAGAGGTTTAATCCAGCAGCAATGGGCAATGGCTAGCTTCAGAAGTTAGTTTCTAAATATCATTCTCCATTAAAAAGAAACAGAGTTCCTTGCAAAAATGACTTGGACAGGAGAAATCCCACTTCTTATTTCCTGCTGTTTGCCTGTCTTCATTCCTTCCTCTTTGAAAAAAAAAAAAAAAAAAGATTTGGGCACCTCCTGGTGGAACAGTGGTTGGGTACAGGCCACCTGCATCCCAAGATCCTGGGTTTGAATCATGGGGACAGGAGGGAACAACCAAGATGAACAACTAAATAAATAAAAATGCTCTTTCCTTTTCTCTCTGCCTACCTGTCTGCCTCTGTTCACTTTCATTCCTGCCTGCACCTTTCCTTAAAAAATAAATTTAAAAGTTCTTCCTTTTCTTCCTTAGAAGAAAACAAAACAAAACAAAACAAAACACGTGACAGACACCAACTTAACCAAATGACCAGAGATATCATCAGTAGGATAGAACAAGTCAGCATACATCTATAGTATTCCTATAAAAAGTGCATAACTTGAGACATGCCCTAGTGGCTCTAATGAAGCCCATCTAAAGTGCAAGGACCCAGGTGGTTCAGGAAGGATGCGGGTGGCAACTGACATGAGCAACTAAATAAATGCTTCTTCCTCTCTTCTGCCTCCCTGCCTTCATTACTGACTGCTGCTTTCCCCTTAAGCAAACATAACTCAAATCTAAGAATGAGGAAACAAAAGACAAACCCAAATTGAAGAACATTCTACCAATCAAATAAAAAAAAAAAATCACTTTTAACCTGTATTCAACAATGTCAACATCAGAAACTATGGATTAAAAGCACCTAAAGAGATAGGACAACTGAATATAAATTATGATCCAGGCAATTAGTAGGACAATTAGTGAAATGTGATAGGGTATGTAGATTAGACGACATTTTCCCCCACCTCCAGCCCCAATACCAAGTATTTTCTATCAATGCTAGATTCCTGATTCAACCATATTCTGGTTATGAAAGGAAGTGTTCTTACTTTGAAGGAATACACATTGAAAATATAACAGGGGTAAGAGGGAGTGTAGAAAAACATGAGTGTGTATAGAGTGTGTACGTTGGGAGAGAAATGACAAAGCACGTGGTATAATGGTAACATTTAGGAGAGCTAAGTAAAGATTGTATAGGAAATCATTAACCATATTTTCAACTTGAGGTTAGATCTAAAATTCTGTCAAAATAAAATAAGAAACAGGAGGCCCTAATCTTCCTGTCTCTCACTCTCACTGTGTCTATCTCACACACACACGCAATTTAAGCCTGTACTAAATTGGAAAGTGTCAAGGATCTAAACTAGATGAACTAGCTGCAAGTCACAGGGAGGGAGAATTTTATCAAATTTTAAGAGAGAACTTTTAGAAAATTTTAGAGGACACAACGTCCCTGACCCTTGCCATTCAGTAGCATGATACTAGATTACGTCAGAGATCTCTGAGGAGAGTCAAGTACTGAGGGGGAGGCTGAGTTAAGTACTGTCAGGTCCCCCGTGAACTCTGTGATTTTATGATTTACATTCCTAATCAGCTCCACATATGTGGGGGCAGCATGCAATGAACTTGAGGGGATACATGGGTGGAGGACAGAGGAGGGAAAGCAGTGTCTCTGACCCATGGAGGCCAGTGATGAGAAAATCCAGGTTGCCCAGGATCTTAGTGCAGTTCACAAATCCGTCAATGTTGCTTGAGTCCACAGTCTGGTAGCGACCCCCAGAACCTGTCCCCTCACAGGCTGCAAACAAGCACAGAAGAGGATCAGTGAGGGAGGCCTGAGTAGCCTTAGAGGAAAGGATGTCTCTTCACCAACTTCTACCATCTCTGACTTACCTTTGGGGCAGAGCCCACCACAAGGTTCACAGATCTTGAGTCCGTTTTTCTCTACTTCCATCTTGTCAGGAGGGCAGGCCCTGACACAAGATGTTTGATCTATAACAAAGTTATCTAGGAGACAGGAGACCATCCTTAGAGATGAGGCAAAAGGCCAACTGAGTCCTTCCCCTGGGATCTTGCTCCCTCCAAATATGCATTGGATTAGCTGTAATCCATACCAGGTTCCAAAAGAACAGTCTGAAGGATTAAAGTCCATTATTTATTACTCTTAAGGAGCAGAAGTAGGAGCACTTAGGTCATAGGAAAGTTGAGAAGAGGACAAAGGGGTAGCCCATTGTGGGTGACTAGATGACCACAACTACTTATCCCCTATATCCCTTATTTACCACCCAAATTGGTCCCTTCTAACTCCTAAAATTTTGTCTAAAATCCCGGTTCTCCTACCACTGTTCTTTCTCCTCAGATACTTACGGGGACAGCTGGCTACACAAACCCCTCCATACTGATACTTGGTGTGGGGATTGGGTTCCAGCTGGAAAGTTAGCTTGTTATAGACAAGAGGCTGCGGACACTGGCGTACACAGGCCCCGCTGTCGTTGAAGAGTCGGCAGGCCTGGGAAAACAGGAGAGTCATGAAACTACATTACACAGGGATCCCTAATTCCTCCCCAAAGCCCACGACTCCAGCTCACAACCCAAATGGAAACAGTACGTACAAAACAGTCTGTATCCTGAGGGCCTGAGCAGCCCCCTGCACACTCATCATGGCAACACTGGTTGGGGTTGGGCCCAAAGCAGTGACCATTACACTGAGGGGCACAGATGGTCTTGGTCACTATGGAAGGAGAGAGCACAACTGTCAGGGAGTGGAGGGCTGTGTTCTGGGCCACTGCTCACCCGGTGCCCTCAAAGCTCATCCCTACCCCTGGGACTGAAACAGGATGCGCTAGGCAGGGACAGGAAAGTGTGCGGGTTCCAAGACTGTAGAGGGAAATAAACCCACATGTCTGGCAGTCTTCTGGTCCAGGACCCCAGCAGCGCCCCTTGCAGACCTCATGACAGGCGGGACCTGGTTGGGAAGGAAAAGAACACCAAGGGTCATCATGGCTAAGAAAGGCTTGCCTGAATCAACAAGGTATGACATCAGCACACAGGCACCCCAGTCCCAGGAAGCCAAGAGCCAGGGCAGGGTTCCCCCTTGCCCTTACAGAACAGGGCTGGGCTCCAGTGAAGCTGTCAACAAGGGGTGGGGCCACAGCACCACTCCACCCACAGGGCAGCTGAAGAAGGTCTGGGGCCACTGCCAAGCTCAGCCCCAGTCCCAGCCCAGGAACTGGGTTCCACCTTGGCGACCTGGACCCGATGGGAATAGGTGCACGTGAGTGGATGGATGGGGAACACAGATTACAGTCAAGGGCAGGAGGGCTCCTGGGCAAGGGAGTATGCCAGGGTGAGAGAGAAATGAACATGGCAACTTCTTCCCCACTTAGGACACAGTTCTTTGCCCCTTTTCTTGGTACAGTATGTCTGTGGCTTGGATTCTGGGGACTGCCCAGCTCCCTCCTGGCAGGGTCCTTGGGTCTAGGGCCTGAGTATTTGTCCATTGGAGAGGTGGCTTCAGGTTAGGGATATATGATGATGGGGTGGTGAAGGCAGAGGGGCAGTCTGACCATGGCCACTCACAGTTCTTGCCATTGTCTTTCACCACTGTCTCAGCATCTCGGTCCCTCACGATGTCCCTCCAGTCAATTGTGTCCATGTGGCAGAGTTTATCATTCTTCTCAATATAAACGCCCCCAGCCAGAATCTCTGCGGTAGGGAAGAAAAGCAGCAAAATTAAGAGATGCAGCAGACCTGCTCCCCTTACTGCCTCACGAGTGCAGAAGGACCCCAAGACTCAGGAGCAGGGCAAATGGGGCAGATATGTCCAATCGAATCCAAACTGCAGCAGGGCTGCTCTTGTAAGACAGAGGAGGAGTTAGGCCAAAAGAAACTCCTGCCTTTCAGACACCTGTCCAGATCCGGTTTAGCCAGTGGGGGAGGGGAAGAGAAGGAGAGAAGATTCCTGACTCAACACCTCCACCCCACCCCCCACCCCCCACCCCACACCCTACCTGTGTGTTTTCCAACCAGGGAAAAGTAGAAGCTGGTGGGGTGGCAATTAGGGCCTATACTCCTCTGGCTGGTGGGGGATGAGGGAGGTTTCCCATTCCCAGAGAGAGGGACATGAGGTATGCTGCACTGTGGCATAGGTAACAAATCCAGCTCCAACTCTGGCCCCACCAGGACATACGGACCCTCCTGCTGGAGCAGTGACCCCCCTCGTCAGGTCCTCTGATTTTTAAGGAGTACGCAAGACCTTCAGACCACACTGGTCAAGGTTGTGGGCACCTTGGAAGGGGCACTTAGAGGGAGTTTTGGGTCATCATCAAGGAGGTGCCTGTCAGCAGGCTGGCCGAGAGACAAGACCAGGAGGGACCATCAGGTACTAACCGGTGAGCTGCGTGAAGCGAAGCTGGCGCAAAGCATGGCTGGAGTTGGTGTTATAGTTCAACATGACAAAGATCGCAAACTTCCCATCGTAGACCTGGGTCCCCCGCACCACCCGGAGATTGGGCAGAGGCAGTGTAGAGAACTCATTCATAGCCACGAGGACATAGCCCGTCACTTCTCGGATCCACTGTGATGGGGCAGAGAGTGTCAGTGATAGGGTCAACAGGGCAAAAACACTCAATGCCCTCTCCCTGCCTAAGCCATTGTGGAATCCCAGACTCCTCTAATTTTTTCATTTTCCTCTTTTGGACTAGAGAGTAGGTATCATCACACTACTGTGCCCCTTCTGCACGAGAGGACAGGCAACAGAAATGATCAGGAAATTCTCGTCTCCAACCCTTTCCCTCTCAGAGGGTCTCATGCCGGG